>CABHPH010157075.1:4083-46675 GCA_902168325.1 Peromyscus nudipes
CCGAGGATTGAGATCAACCTGGTGGACTCAGTCCAGGCAGGTCTAGTCCCCTCCTCCCAGGCTGAGCCAAGGGTCTCTACTAAGCCCCAGGTTTCAAACAGCCAATTCATGCACTGAGCACAGGACCCGGTCCAACTGCCTGGATGCCTCCTAAACAGATCAAGCCAATCAACTGTCTCACCCATTCAGAGGGCCTGATCCAGTTGGGGGCCCCTCAGCCATTGGTTCACAGTTCATGTGTTTCCATTCGTTTGGCCACTTGTCCCTGTATTCCATCCATCCCTGGTCCCAACAACTCTAGCTCACATAAACCCTCTAGCCCGTGAAATAGGCTGTGGACAGTGCCATGCTCTGCTTGGGTTAACAGGGGCAGAAGTATCTGTGAGGACGTGTATTTGGCTTAAATTAACAGAGCTACCCACCTCCGAATGGTGGACAAGTAAACCAGAGCTTAACTCCAGCCGTGGTCTAGGGGCCTGTGTCCCCCGTGCTCACCTCCAAGTTCACGGGATGACACCTAATCACCAACGTGATGGATTACGTGAGACCTCTCAGCGGTAATTAGTTCCCGAGCAGGATTAGTCCGATTTTAAAAGGGCCCCCAGTATCTAGTCCTGCCCTGCCATCCTATGTAAAAACAGAGAAAGCACCATCTGTGAAGTTTCACCAGACACCAAACCTAAAACACCTTGATGGTGGACGGTCCAGCCTCCAAAATCATGAGTAAGAAACTTCTGATGTTTAAATTGCCCAGTTTGGGATAATGTGCTATAGCATCCTGAATTAAATCACTTGTCATATAAAAAGCCACATGCTTTTTTGTGGAAAGATAGACTTTCCAAAATTGACTGGTCAGGTCCGTGGGCTTAAAGTGCCCAGCTTCCTTCTAAGACCTCCACAGGGTCCAAGATAGATTCTGAAACTCTGTCATCTTCAGTTTTAAGGACAGATGAAGGAAAAGAAACCAGCAAAACTCAGCTCTCAGCTGAACAGTTTTCTTCTGGAAGGTTCCTAGTCAGTTTGTTTCTGTTGTGCTCTCTCTCTGTGTCTCTGACTCTCTCTCTCTTGCATGCACACATATCCATGCACTTGGGTATACACACACACACACACACACACGCATATGCATGTGCCAGCTTTTAGTCATATAACAGTACCTTTATGCAAGAGAAATTAGATAAGCTGTTTGTTACTGTGATATTTATTTTTTGAGATTACGTGTCCAGTAATGAGAGAGAAAAAAATTAAAGGAAAGTCCCATACTTAAGGGAGAGCACATAACATGAGCAATATTGCTTGTCATTATAAATGAACTGATTAAGCAAAATGCCAAATACAAGAACAAATAAGGGAGAAAAAAACAACAAAAGACCAGGATGCCAGAGTCAGAAGTCGATAAGAAATGAAGATTTAAGAATCCTGAGCAGAGGGCTATCAGATGAAATCATAGTAATCATCAGGATGACTCAAGGTCACTGCAGAACAAGAGCCTGTGAGGTCAACCCAGCAGGGAAGGCAAGACGTGAGAGGAAAAGGGGCAAAATGACTGCAGGAAGTGATAGAGAGCAAAGGCTTCAAGGGAGGCCGGGCTGTGCAAGTCACCGCAACAGCCCAGCAGCCGTTCTCATAGGTGCCGTCGGTCCCAATGCATGCAAAGTTCCTGGGAATAAACACACACACACACACACACACACACACACACACACACAATTATACTAGAAAGTCACATGCTTGTGGGGATCCTAAGTTCACTCTCCTCACTCTCAACCTCAGGCTGTAAATCTGGATGATTCTAAACCTCTGAGGTCAGCCTATGCCTCTTGCCCTCGATGAGCTTAGGCAAGCTCAGAAGATAACCCCTGGCTAATGAGTCTCCACGGGCAATGTCTGGAAGAACGACGGTGGCAGGGACTAAAGACTGAATAAATTTGGCCCCTCAAGACAACGAATGGAGCCACTGAGGAACTCCCCAGCTTCCAGAGTTCATCATGTAGCCACTTTCATTTAGTTTTTCTGCTACTTGCATCCAAAATCACCAAACAGGAGGCCTTGGGAGACGGTGGATTTAGGATGTAGTGAATGAGTCCAATCGTTGAGAGTCTAAAAGATGATAGCAGCCCGGAGGGCTGGGGCTACACAAACAAGGCTTGGATGGTTTCTCCTAGTAACCTCATATCTAGAGGAAAATGAAGACAAATGCCAAGGCTGAATGAAGGAGATCGGAAAGAAGTCTGTACTCTTGGAGATAATATGCAGGTGTGGTGTATAGCAGTGAGCGGTGGGAACCTGGGATCTGAACAAAGATTTTTTTCAAATATTGTCAAGGAGTTCTGTTAAAACCAACTTTTGATAAAGGAGCCAATTATCAGTTAAAGAATGAATTCAGGGACAGAAGTAAACAGCTGGGCTGCCTTTGAACTGGAGATATGAGAGAGAAATTCAAAGCGGGGAGACATTATTGGTACCCATGATAGGTCATCAGAATGGCTGGCTGTACAATCCTACCACATCAGAGAAGATAAAAGTGTGTAGATCAAGGGAATCAATCACAGTCTGAAGAAGGGTTCGGTGAGAGAAAGCAGATAGGCAGATAGAGAATCCTGAAGCTATGGTAGAGAGGGGTATTTCAGAGGTCACCATCACAGAACTGAGTGCTAAGCTGTAGCCACTGAGCAGGCTGCTAAGATGGGGGAGGGGGTCACTAAACCAAGCAGATGGGGAATGGTAAATGAGCAACTCAAGTCCCCAGCAAGGTCACAGCAGAGAACAGCCACCAAGAGGTGAAGGTAAGCAGGGCTGGCTGGGAACTGGAACACTTCCCACACTAATCTTAACACTTCTTTAGGGAGACTAATAATGGAATAGCACAGAGTCTCCCCCAATAGGCAGACAGCATATTGTAAACCCTAGAAAACCCAGCCTATATTTCTAGGCAACGCCTCCTCACCCGGTCCTCCTCCTCCCTAGCGGAGCAGTGCCCACGAGAAAGGAACGAAGACACACGGGAAGGAATTCACGGCATCTAAGATGTCTCTCGCGTCTGCCGCTGGCATTTGCTTTGTTCCTGTCCTGGCTTAGTGCCTGGTTCAGGGTGAGGCACAGAGCGGGGGTGACAGGTTACCTGCACCAGCTCCAGCCTGCCTTGCCCACTCAAAGCACCTCACACACTACCAAACGCCCCCCCAGAGTCTTGACCCGCTCTCGTCATGCCTGTCTGAAGTGATCCACACCCAGCTCTCTCAACGCCTCAGCCCCGACTGGCCACAGCGTTCCACCCCCGAACCACTTAGTGGCAAACGATCCTCAAATGCCACACGTGCTTCTCCTCCACTTAATTTTCTCTCCTTGGAAGTTTCTCAGCTTTCAGTGCCTACTTCCATTTGTAGTGCAAGAGATAGCTAGTGCAGCCTAAAATAATGCATTCATATATTTGGCATATAACGCACTACATACAGCATGGGATTCTTCGTGTAAAACTTATCGGCAAATGATGTATAAAATGGAGATATTGCTAGTGGTAGAACGGATGCTTAGCATACCCACGACCCTGGCTTGATTTCTAGCACCCTACCAATTTTCCAAAGTTTTAATTAAAATAAATTTAAAAGCCAGACTATGTATTGCCAACACTAAAAGCCCCCAAAATTATGGCTCAACTTTTCCTTCCTCCATTTTCCTCGACTTCGAAATTCGGTGTCAGTTCCACAGTCAGGACCTGCCTTGTCGTTCCCAGGAGGCAGAGGGCTGTGACTCGCTCGGTTTTCCTCATAGCATGCAATGCAGCCGGAAGAAAAAAAGCTTCATTCCGGGAGCCTGCCATGGATCCGCTCTACCTACTGTGAGCAGCAAAACCATGTAAGTCAGGTCCAGCAGACCCAAACAGCCTTTCCTCCACACTAGCTCCCAGAGGTGTGAGGGCGTGTTTGTTTGTGTGTTTGACAGAAAGCACAGAGTTTCTGGGCCTCTGTGGTGTAAACATTTTCCTTCCTGTTTGGTGCAAGGTTTCAGATGCTTTTCTGAAAACTTAGAAGCCAGAAACAGCTAGCATTGTTTTCTTTAAACTTTAAAGGGATGATTCGGCATGCGCCATATGCTTTAGAACGCTGCTTCCGGGCCTGGGGCAGCAGCTCACAGCCATGCAGGCTAATATCCCTCCACATGTGAACATCCTGATTAAGTGGGATAAAGATGTTGCCATTAAAGGAGCTTAAATAAGTAACAACAACAAATTATTTCTATTCACAATTATGGTTCACAATTGTCCTGCAAGTTAGCTGTGCATGCTGGAGCTTACGGAGCTGGGCGGCACCATTGCTCTTTCTGGATTCAGCTAGGACACTGCCTGTTTGGAAGGCTGTGTGGTTCCAAAGAAAATGTCAACCTGGAGCTAGAAGAAACATCCAGATAACATGTAGGCTTTCAGAAAGCTCCCCCTGTTAACTCATGCTATGTCACTAATTCCTTACAGTCCCCGAGGCTGTGGCAGCCCAGGGACCTAGGATTCAACAGCTTACACCCCTGCACGGCTTCCCCAGTGCAGCACCACACCCAGGGCTCACTGGCTGCGTTCAGGCTGAGAATCTGCCCTCTTTCTGTCCCCAGTACTCGGTGTCAGACCACGGGGGGCCTGTGGAAGAAACAAGAGCACCCAAGCTACAGAGGCAGTCTGCATAGCTGCTTTTATCTCAGAGGTTTCGAGAAAGGAAAAAACAAAAAAAAAAAAAAAAAAAAAAAAAACCCTTTCAGTCTGCTCATTCAGTCATTTCATTCCAAAACAGAAAACACAGAAGTTTCCAGCTTTGGGGCCAAGCCCCCTTCCAAAGAACCTAAAGCCGGAGAAGATGACCATTCCTGATGTTCAGCTCTCAGGTCCCTGGGCCTCTGGGAAGGCTGCACTGGGCGTCAGTAACTAGCAGGTTCGTGGCCATAAAATCTGAAAACGAAAAGGAATCAGATAAAAATAAACTGGAAGAAAATGGGGGCATATGCCTCCCCACAGATGTGAATAAAGTAGGCTGAATCCACATTTGTTGAAATGCATGACTTCAGACGGCAGCCTGAAGACTACAAAAGCAGTTATCCAGTGTTCCTGTGAGATCTGCCCACCCTTCCTACACGGTGACTGTCAGTGTGTGTCCCAGAGATGAGGCCGCTGCAGCCACTGCACACCTGCCCTGGGTGTGGTTCGGAGGGAACGCAGATCGGTATTTAAAGAAAAGATGGTTCATCTACAGACACCTTTGTGAACAAGGCTCTGTCCCCACTTCCCTCGGGTCTTCAGTTTTACAACTGAGAATGCAGAGTCGTTTTCCCCTAAGTAATACATTGGAAATGTCAGCCTGCGCCTGCTCTCTTCAACAACTCCTGAAATTGCTGGCGCAGGGATCGGCACCTTCCCAGGTACAATGGTCCACAGTCTCCTTTGAAAAACACAGCCAAATGACTTTGAACAGAGAAATGCCACCATTTCCTCTGTCGCAGCCCCCACAACTTCAAAGTCGGTCCTACAATAAAGCAGCACCCCCGCCCCCAGGCTGAGATGCATCGCACACCCCACCTGCATCACTTGGTTTGTTCTGTGGGGCTCCTTAATAACTTAAAAAGAAACCCACCTTTCTAAGGGTTTCTCTAAACTACTTGAGACCAGAGTTAGCACTCTGACTAAAACCAGCTCGACAGATGTCTCCGAGGAAACCTATCTAATATTAGCGTCACGCTAAGAAACAGATTCAATTATGAAACAAATCACACAAGTCAAATTTAATAAGCTGGAAACACAGCTCTAGGAAAGCGTTCGTGTTCCCTGTGCCAATTATATCTTCACTAGGACACAGTAAGTTGGGGGGTGGACTGATGATGATGTCAGAGTCCCGAATAAACATTGTAATCAAATGTATTTGGGGCTCATCCGTGTTCATCCTGCATCTTTCTTATCACCACACTCCACCCACCCCAGCGTGTGAAGTCTACCTGGAGTTTCAGAGTAAACACAACAGAATACAATGATAACAGAATAATAATAGCAATAGTTGAACTAACAATCTGTTAATCACCATTCCTTGTACAATAGGAAACTGTAAGTGCTCAAAGTATTCTTCTAATGGACAAAGAAAATCAAGAAAGAAATTTAAAACTTCCTAGTATAAAGACAAGGATAATTCACCCAGGAGAAGCCAAAGATACAAAAAGTGATCCCAACTTGGAGATGGTTGGGGTTCCTTGTACCCGGCAATGCGGCGTGGCACTCTGCTTACAGAAGTGGTCCTAACAACTGCAACTCAGCAGCCAGAGCATCTAGTCTCTCATTGCATTAAATGCAGCTTCAGTGACGGAGGCTACTGAGGATGCTAAGAAAAAGTCGCCCCAGAGCAAAACCACCATAACAACACAGAAAGACCAACCCGCTCCACAACCTGACTCTCCAGCTTCTCCCTGAACTGTTCTATCCAGAGGTTTGAACCACAAGACGACACTTGTGCTTTCATTTGGCAAGGCTTAGACGTATGCCATGAAGCGCCTCTTTTTCTCTTGACTGCTGCATGGAAACTCATTCTCAGTCGTCTTTGCACTTAGTTTGTGTTGAATTTATTCCAGTGACATAACTTTTCTTTCTTCAGAGGCATCTTTTCTGTGCAGCCCGCCTCTCTAACTTAGAATGATTTGCTCCTTTTCAGTGAGGATCATCCAGCGTGGCCAGGGGAATTCACATCTGCACTAGTCTAACTGGGCCCTTGGTCAACCTGCGTCTTCTATGACCAGGAACCCACATCTGCACCCTGAGTTCAGCTGCACGTTCTGCACTTTGATGCACAGGCAGCAAAACTTCAACACCACTTTTAGGCCGCTTTGGCCTGGCCACACCACCACCTCCGGCGTGACACTGCCGAATGTTAGTTCTTTGAAGCGACACCTGTCAGATACACGGGGTGGCTTTTCAGATACGCATCTCCTTACCAGCGAGGCTCGGGCCTCCTGACTTGCATGCCTTTGTGAGGTTTTCTGGGTTAGGAGAGGAGTGCTTTTCTTCTCCTCAGGCCACTTCCAGGAAGGGGAAGCAGTGACATCTTAAATGAATGAATAACCTACACTCTGTAAAAGTCTAAAAAATAAAATAAAAATCACAAGAAAGAAACCACAAAACAAGCAGCAATAATTCCAGCCCAAAGGGGTCAATATCTGATTTATTTTTCCTGACAAATTCCAAGTTGAGGTTTTTTCTTGTATCTGAGTAGGTCCAACACCACCCTGAGACTCGGTTACTCTATTTCAAAGAACAAATGAAGAGGAAACACACTATTTCAAGTATCAGCCCTGTTTCCCATGGTAATCCTTCCCTAGAAACCCTTCTTTCTCCAGGAGGAATAAACACCACCATCTAAACTGGGAGTGTGCTTCACTCTACAACCCCAGCAACTTGGGAGGTTGAGACAGGAGGATGGCTGTGAGCTACAGTAGTGAGTAAAGCCTGAGTGAGCTATCTATAGTGTTAGAGCCTGTCTCAAGTTAATTTAAAAAATAAAGTAAGAACAAAGGCATCTCCATGTCATTTTTACCCATTGTCCCGGCCAATAGTTTCTAGGTCTTTCTCCACCCTAGTCAGTCTCTGAAGGACAGAATCTATTCTGAGTCTTGCTCCGGCCACCTCCCACAGTATCTTTACATTTCTTCATTCAGCAGAGACTGAGCAAACACGAACTATTATTCTCAGAACTGGGGACACAACAGGTGACAAAAACCACTGCTTTCTTGAAGCTCGGTCTCACCTAGCACCTTGAGCAATGTCAGACACAAAATCTGCATCCACCAGACACTCGCTGAGGTGTTTTGCATGAGCTGGGGAGCCTGAACATGAAGCCTGAACATGAAAATGGTGTTCCAGATGTGGTTTAACGGGTAGAAGCAGCACATTCGGATACAGTGAAATGATTCCTGGCGTCTAGGGGAAAGAACAAATCCAAAGTGCAGGGAGGATCCACAGAGCATCCAGAGTCTCTGTAAGTCACCTCATCCTTTGAAAGCATAATTCTATTAACCACATGGTAGGATGCTTGGTATTGGGCTAAAGATGTGGGCCAGTAACCAGCACCTGTCTAGTGCCCAAGAGACCTGGATTCTAGCCTGAGTACTGAAAAGGGGGAAAAATGTTCATTAATAAAAGGTTCAAGTAATGTCTAGACTATTCAGAAAAGGGTGGGGGCACAGAATATGTCTTAGAGAGATGTACACCATTTATTTTAAACATTTTTATTTCTTAGCATAATATGTCTTCCAGTTACTAAGTAGCAAAGTACCTTACTTAAAACATAGTAGCTTGAAACAACCATTTTAGTTGGCTCCTAACTCGAAGGTCAAGGATTCAGAAATAACTGGGCTGGGCAGTGCTGGGTCAGGGTTTCCTGTGTGACTACAATCCTTCTCCAGATATGGCTGGAGTCTTCTACAGGCTCAAGTGGGTGGGTGACTGAGACGGCTCCCCTCGACCTGCTGCTTGATGATATGAACTGGGACCTCAGCCTGGCTATGGGCTAAAGTGTCTTCAAGTGGCTTCTCCTACACAGGAATCTCTGTGAAGTTGCATTCCTGTGTGGCAGTTAGCATCCCCAGAGCTAGTGTCCCAAGAGCAGTCAGCAGAATTCATAGAACCTTTTACAACTCAGAGTCACATACAGCTCCTCCTGCCATGCTCTCCAGGCCAACTCTGAGGCAACTGGAGTGCACACAGCCTCCGCCCAATCCTGGGAGGGGACTTCTGGGCTTATGCTTTTGTTTTGTTTGGTTTTGTTTCTGGAGTTGGGGATTAAACCTAGAGCTTAAACATGTTTATCACATGTTTTTCTACTGGCCTGCATCCCTACCATGGCTATTTAAAAAATAAAATATAAAATGCCAACAGAGTATGTGAAGCGGTAAGTATCTATTAGTTTTAATATAAGTATGCAGTTGGGTAAAAGCTGTATTGTAGCCATGAGTCCTTAGGAGGGAAATAGACTATTTTGTTCCGTGCAAATACCATCTTTAATTAAATAAGCTAAGCTTAACTAATTGATTTTTTAACAAAAGAATCAGAGAACAGTTGTTGGACTTTGGACTCAAAGCAACAAAAGACCAAAACCAACCCTGCAGGTTGCCTGTGTTCTAGGAGCTTTTAGGGTACACAGGGCCCCTCTTCCGCTCAGCACCTGGATGCTCACACCTGCTGTGGGTTCAAGGGTTGGCAGGAAGTGGGAAGGTGTGAAAGACAAGAGAGAAAGGAATGGATTCCATCTCTATATTCAGCTTTTTGAGGATCCAAAACGTCTTCCTTATTTCTCTTTCCCATAACATCAAGCAACCATCCTCCAAAACGGTCTCTTTGGTTTGTTCTAAGTGAAAGCAATAGCTCTACTACTCATATCCCTGACCCTGTCTGTCATCTTTAAGTCATCACAGCAGAGGGGACAGTCTGACACCACAGGAGGTTGGACCAACCACTGAGTCCTAGCAAGACTTGGTGATCTCCAGACACAAGCATGGAGTTGGACACAAGCCCAACCCTGTGATGGCCAAGCTCTTGGAGGAGAGGCAGCAACCAGTGTCCCTTAATAAGTGTCTGTAATTCGATGAAAAGGTATTTAGAAAATAAAAGCAAAACTGAAGCATGTGGGATGTTACTATTCATTATCCTCCTTCCAAAAGTAAATTAAAACAGAAAAAAAGACCACTACGGAACTCTGAATGGTGAATTCCAGGGTAAATCCAAGGTCCACAGAAGATTCGGGTTCCAGATCTGTGGAGCTGTACTCCACTGAAGCTCACAGACCTCGGGGCTGCCTTCCCAACTGGGACCCTCGCCAATCCCCCTCCCAAAGCTTCCAGGACACTCCCCTGGAAGGTCACATCTTCTCTCTTCACAGAGGTACCTTCCACAGTGACTCACGTGGAATGACACCCAGAATCATACTTGAACATACTGTTTTATCTCTAACTGTCGGAACACCGTCCAAGAATGGAGTTGTATGAGAATTCTGAGTGCCTGCTTTGAGAAAACTCCAAGAAAACAAGACAAGAGTCTTGTGACCTCAGTTTCTTCAAAACCATAGACTTGTTCTTGGAATGTGCTTCTATGTTCTTCCCAGGTGTAGTGGATAGGAGTGAGTTTATTCAGCTGCTGTTATTCAAATGCCTCTATGGGAAAACATGTTTTTGCCATGTGTGGCTCGTCCTTGTGACAAACACCTTACTCAGGTGACTCTTCTTAACCCTCAGAGTATAAACTGTCTGATGATCTGAGTAAAGCTAGTTATTGCATGAGACTTTAGTCTGCCTCATTTTTAGACCCCGCTCTCCCAGGTTCACACCACCAACTAGAGCAGTAAACATTTAACCACATAACTTCCCTACCTATCCATGGAAAAGAGAAGGCAAATGTTATCAAAAGTATCGAAGAATCACTATTTCTAAGTAAATAGCAGAACGCTGCCTAAAAATTGAACATTAAAAATAAGTTATATGGGGGCTAGAGAGATGCCTCAGAGGTTAAGAGCACCTGCTGCTCTTGGATGGGACCCAAGTTCAGTTCACAGCACCCACATGGCAGCTTACAATCACCTAAACAGAAGTAATACATATGTGTCTATGTATGTGAATATAAATGTATGTATATATATGTGTGTGTGTATATGCATATATATGTATATATAAATATAGGTAAGTACATGTATATATGTGTGTGTAATGTGTATGAGTATATATCTATGTGTATATGAGTTATATGTATGTGTTTATGTACATGTATGTGCACATACGTGTGTGTGTGTGTGTGTGTGTGTGTGTGTGTGTGTGTGTGTATGAACATGTATGTATACAGATTCACTTCCTGTTTCTCTTGGGCCAGATTCTGGAATGGGTACTGATGATTCACAGCAGGTATACCTTCCATCATCAAGTGTTTCAAGATGTAGGAGGTTATATCAGACATTAAACACTAAGAACAATTGTCTTTTAAAATCCAATGCTCAGTTCTAAATATTTTACTGTAAATAAAAACAAACTCCAAATAGCACCCAGCAAAGTCACAGACCCTTAGAGAAACCTGAGCTGAGACTGACAGCAGGATGGGTTAAGGTCACAGCTTCCCTGAGTGCTAAGGGCACACACACACACACACACACACACACACACACACACACACACACACCACTTTCTCTTGGCTTCCTGGATGGGAACGTTGACCTAAAAAAAAAAAGTCTTGCCAGGTATAGTAGTGCACGCCTTTAATCCCAGCACTCGGGAGGCAGAGGCAGGTAGGTCTCTGTGAGTTAAAAGCCAGCCTGGCCTACAGAGTGAGTTCCAGGATAGCCTGGGGCTATATAGTGAGGTGCAGTCTTGAAAAACTCCCCCCATCCCCAAAAGAGGCTTAGGAGAAGAGAGAGAAGACAAAGTTGCTATTTTCAATTATTTGAAGTGTTGCTGAACAGAAGACACTGACCTCCCCTGCTTCGGAGGAACTGACTGTTGATGCACACCTACGGAGAAGACATCTGACTTATACTACTTCAGACAGCAGGGCTAAGGCTTACGGGTAGCCATGAAAGCCCCAGACTTACTTTATCACTAATAAAAAGACCACAACTGAGTCACTGAAGAAATGATGTCTGCCATCAACGTTGTGGCCTTTGCAGCAGAGGCTTGGGGCACTCGATGATACTGATGATCCTCTCTTCTAACCCAAGGGACTATTTATTATCCATTCCATGGGATGGGACATCTTCATTTTGTACAAATTCCCAGGATCTTGATTCTCTATCTGTATTGAGTGCCATGTCTACCTGCTCTAATGCTGAAGATGATCCCACTCAGGACTACCTCCTCAGTCATCAAGGATGCAGGAAGATGCCAGAAGCATTGTAATTGAGAGGGCGGATGAGGAACAGGCCCAGGAAAAATATTATCTGTGTATACTGAGTGTATGGCTGTGTGTGACTCACTGAAGAAAGCCAGCTGTTCTAATGGCCTGTGTTCTGCTCGGGTCCACAGAAACACAGGCTCTGAACGGCAGCCACCAGGTTTAGATCTGACCCACATACGTTGTCAATGGTTCACTAAAAGGCTTGATAAACTGTGATTTCTCCCAACCTCTACTTCACTACTTCTTTCTCAGCTTCCTGGTACCATGTACACTGTCACCTGTAAACACTGTTAGCAAATCCACCATGCAGGGGAAAATTAATGTCTGCAAGATGGTTGTGAATCCACCTACAACTTACCAATGTTACTTCACATGAGAGCAATCATGCTTTACACGCTATGATACAACACTTCATTCATTTCCAATATCTTTCCACGACAAGACAGGCAGGCACGCAAACGTCCGATCACCTACCCTACGGCATGTTTCATCAGTTCTGGAATCTGCTTTTTCCACATTCTAATATTTGATATAGGGTGTGTCACACCATTAACGGCCACTGTGGCTTACTAATCAGCCTTTCTGTCATCTGAGGTTGTATATTTCCTTTCTTAGTGGTACGTAAGTGGTGGTCTTCTAATAAAGATAGTTTTGGCTCAGTGAAATGGTTGGCTGTACTGCACACACTCACCCTGATGGGGGTTAGTGAGAGCAGATACTCAGGGTGGCTCTTGTCATATCCCATCAGCCCAACTGATTTCCACCACAGCCATAGTGGGGGGATCCAAGTAGGATGGCCTCGGCCGAAAGCTCTCCCCACAGGCAGCACGGGCTCTCTTTCTTTCCTCTCTGGGACAGAGCTGCCAACCTAGCTAGAAAGTAAGCCCAGTCCAGAAGTATGGGAACGCAGTGGTCAAGAGCACAGCCGATTGAGGGCTATGGTGTGACTGTAAATGTTCCAGCTCCCACCAAGCAGAGACAGGAATCCTGGGGCAGAACCGCAGCACATTCTGCTGTCAACAGTTCTCTGTCCCTGCCCCTTCACCCCACCTTCCTCGGATCATTTTTCAAACAAAAACTACCTCGCTTTGGGCTCTGCTCTCAGGAAACCAAACTGGGGCACACTTGAGGGAACCAAGACAAAGGCCCAGCCTTTGTCAAGACCATTTAACAAGCAATGCCTTATGAGTCAAAGGTATGCTTGCAAGTCAACGGCCTGGAGTGTGAGATCTATTTCCCACAGGAATTCCATTGTCAATTATTAGCTTTCTATGCCAGGCCAAAAAAATCATTTACTCTGTAACAGAACAGAGAGCCAGCATAAAAGTTCCTAAGGAGATGGAAAACAACTTTGTCACATCTTGTTTCTTTACCAGGAAAAAAACAAACACCTTAAAACACACACGCACGCGGGGGGTCGGGGGGGGGGGGGGGTAAAGGATGGTTTCCACAGAATCAAAAATGCTTGTATCGAGAGTCATTTAAGTCCTTTTAACAACTGAAATCCAAGGCAGACAGAAAAAAAAAAAATTAAACTCACCAAAGCTCCCAAAAAGGGAAAAGCAGAAACAGGTGAGTTCAGCAAGAAAACACATTCAATTCCTTGGCTGACAATGATAAGGACACCAGGAAAGAAAGCGGCAACGGAGAGCAGGTCTACTCTGCTGGGTTTTGCAAAGTCATGAAATCTGGGACTTGGTCATCACAAAGTACAACTTAAAGTCAACGTGAAAGCTAAAAGTCAAGTCACACAATCACAGGAGCACTTCTGAACTTCCCATTATTCAAAGCTAAGCCTTAAATTTCTATTTTTGGGGGGTCTGAACCTGAGCTGCAGCCCCAGCCCTCTTAGGGCTCTATTAGTGAAGTTGTATGTACAACGGCCCCCATAATTACCAGCTGCTCGTTTAATATTCAAGTCAACAATTTCTCCATATGAAACCCCAATTTAAAGACTGTATTATTTATTCCCAGTGCTTGTGGTCCCAGGAGGTAGAATGTGGAGAAGATAGAGATGAAGTCACCTGGGGCTGGAAAGAAGTCAAAATCTCACATGGACATCCTTTCTGATGGCTGACTGTAAATTCACCCTCAGGCTGTTTCCTTCTCTGGTTTCAGAACAAACAAAAGGCAACTACTCATTCGAGTAAAAAGCAAAAATACATATTTTAGTAATGAACAAAGAACTTATATTGAACCTCATGTATCCCTTATGGCTAACTAGTGGGCATGGACAGTAAAGGTGAACCAAGTCACACTAACGTCAAACACATGCGTGTGAGCCCATTACTAGGAGTGCAATATAAAATACAAAAACATCATGAAAGCTGGGAAAGAAATTTGGCATACCAAGGCCAACATGAGCATTTATTATGGAGAGTACACATGGATACTCCTTTTTCTTTTTCCCCAGAAAGTGTTGAGCTCAGAGAGAAAAATGTTCTTTATTTTTCTTCCAGGTAAAAACTGATTTTTAAAAAAGCACCACAGGTGGATGCCTGTGTGAATAAACCTCATGGTTCGCAAGAGAATCCTCCTACGAATTTTGGTCTAAACAAACAAAAGTAAGCAGGGTCACACACTTTAGACCCAGGCCTGCTGTGGAGCTCCAGAACTGGGCGGACACCCACAGCACCTTTAGCTGCAGTGAATGAACCCCGCCAGAGATCCCAAATGTTTTCATTTCATTCTGACACAAGTAAGGATGGCGGGAGCTTTGGGACCACTGATGGCCACGCTTCTTCAGGATGCGATTAAGTGTTCTGTATCACAAAACAATGAAAAGGAAGGACAGGGGAGAATGTGGGGAGCCCTTCTCTGGGCTACTTGTTCAAACTCTGAGCAAGAAGCTCGGAAAGGACTGATGTCTGGGAGAGACACCTGAACCACGGAGACACTAGACTGACACAGTTCTATTCAGCAAGGCTAGTAATGGATGAGCTAAGAAAAGAAGTCTAGCAAAACCTAAGGGGTCCAACCTTTGGCTTTGAGGATGGGGAAGTGGAAGTTCATGAGGTGCAAGATTTAGCCAGTGTCCGTAACCACTAATCACAATAGCTGTTATCAAGTGTTGGGATATTCGGTCTAAGACACTGGCAACATCAGATAGTACAGCCTAAGTTTTCACGTCCAAACTAATTATTGTTAGTATCTTTGAAGAATAAGCTGAAATTGGATGAACATTGTTCTTCCACCAGCTACCTCAGAACATTAAGTGCTCAAATTATTCCCCCCAGTTCAATGCAATTCATGGAACAATCCTACAATGTTCTCAAGTCTGGGCATTGCATCTACATAATGGAGAATAAGGCTAGCTCACACCAGGGTTCCCCGGCCCCGACAACACACAGTCATTAGATGAAACCATAAACACACTGACCCCTGACCCCCTTCCCTGACCTCTGGCCTTTCTAGACATCATACTGCTGGAGTACTTCCCCTTCAACACTCCAATGGCTCAGGCAACCATATGTGATGACATTCCTGAGATGCAGCCATTGTCAGCTCTGCTGGGGAGTTAGCACCTATCCTTCCAAACCAAATGACTCTTCCCCATGCTTCTTTACAGGAAAATGAAGCCAGCAGGTTCTTATTTCCATCTCTGCAGGAAAGGCTGCTCAGAAGTTGAGTTTAAAGGTCTCCCATTAAAGCACGGAGTGTCTGCTGAATGACAGCCAAACTCTTAATATTCCCCTTAAATAGACATTTACTAAGCAAGTGCTTGCTATGCCTCTCAGTATGAAAACAAAATAGATTCTCAGAAGAAAATAAAAAAAAAATTAAGCACATTAGGAAACAGCAAGCTTGCATCCTGACTAAGTGATTCAGAGCCAAGAATATATTTGGTGGAAGAAAGGGTGCTAGGGACTGACCCCACTGCCTTCTGCAGGCCCCACCACAGTACAAATACTCAATAAATGCTAAAAACAAATGCAAAGATGGATGGGAAGGATGAATGAAGGAAAACACCAAGTCATTTTAGACCAAGGCAATGAGGCTTCATTTAAAAAACAGCCACTGACACCCCTTTAAACGTTCCATGACCTGACCTAGGGCACAGCATAGATCCAGGCTGGAGACAAAAAGCCAGGAAGAAAATGATCTTCACACTGATCAGTGTAAGAGCCGAGAAAGAAAAACTGTTCCGGCGCTTCCTCGGATGCTGACCATGTCAGGGAAGGGATGTGGGGACAGGAAGGCTCACACAGATGCATGAAGTTTCCCTCACAAAACACCTTTCTTCCACTTCCACAGCATTTATTCCACTCTGCTTCATCCAAAAACCACAGGTTCCATGGGAAACAAATGAACAACAATGCTCAAACACACAGTGACTCAGGTGGAGCACATTCCCGAGCCCCGGGAGTCCACATACTGCTTAACGATCTGTGTATCCAAACAGTCAGGTGTATCATTATTATTATTATTACCCAAATTAAAGTATCTCTAGACACGAAGTTATTATTCTCTTCATCAAAAGACAGTTACCTTTTAATCCTTTCTCCATCAGGATATCGTGTCCCAAGGTAAGTCATCAACCAAATAGCTCTAAAATGTCGGTGTAATGATGGAGGCTTTAGAGCTACTCATCTGCCAAGAACTATTTACATGCCTTGGATGCACATAAACAGCCACTAGAGACACACTTAGCCTGGGCATATCAGCTGCAAAGAAATTATTTAGACAGGTAAGTACTCTCTCCACCCCCACTCTATGAACTCAGTACTTTCAGCCAGTCCCTCACATAGCTCAGCAATTCAACAAACAAAATTAGAGGATGTGTTATGGTTTGATATAAAATGTGGCCCGGGCAGTGGTGGCACACGCCTTTAATCCCAGCACTCAAGAGGCAGAGCCAGGCGATCTCTGTGAGTTCGAGGCCAGCCTGGTCTACAGAGCGAGATCCAGGGCAGGCACCAAAACTACACAGAGAAACCCTGTCTCGGAAAAAAAAAAAAAAAATGAAATGTGCCCCCACTGGGTCAGAGTTTGAGCAGTTGTCTCCAGCTTGGTGACACTATTTTAGGCAGTCAGACATCCTCTGGGATGTGGTATTGTAGGCCCCTAGGGGGTTGGGGAAGAAGATTTTGAAGGATATGCTGGCCTGATTCCAGGCTAGAGTTCTCTGATTCCTGGTTCGATGGAATGTGAGAAACGTTGAGAAAGCCACCGTGGCATACTCCCACCACCACACCTTCTTCTCCAGGGCGAATTCCCTCTAAAACCAAAACGAACCCTTCCTCCCATGAGCTGCTTCTGTTATGGCCTTCATCACAGCAACAGACAAAACTGTGGGGTCTGGGGGTCCCCCAAAGGTCCAGGCATTTGGACTCTTGGTCTCCAGCAGGTGGCACTATCTGGAGTCTAGGAGGTGCACAGCATGCCATGGGAGGAGCTCTTTTGAGAGTTCAGAGCCTTGCCCCCACGTCTAGTGTGCCCTCTGCCTCATGTTTTCAGTAAAAGCTCATAGCTCCCTGCTCCCACCCCATACCTGCCACCTGCTGCTATGCCTCCTGGCCATGATGGACACCCACTTGTACCTGCTCCATGCCTCCTGGCCATGATAGACACTCACTTGTACGGAACCATGAGCCCAGCTTCCTCGGTCATGGTATTTTATTACAACAGCCGAAAAGTAACTGATACAGGAACAGACAGATATAGGGCTAGCCATTCCTACCCACCTCCCTGTCCTACCTCCTACCAAAATAAATAAAAGAATAATAATACCTTAAAGTCTACCTTATAGTACAGTATAAAGAACCAAAGGCTGAGTTTGAATATTCTGGAACAATCTAGAAATTCATGTTACTGTTCTTTGAAGGTAAACCACAGAAAGATAACTGGGGTTTGAGGAAATAGTAAGGGTTACTAATGACCGCATAAGAAGAGAGAACAGCCCTACTATGCTTGCCCTGACTTGCTATGTGAAGCTCTCTGCAATGTTACGATACAGCAAGAAGATCCTGGAAGAGATGTAGGGGGCCCAGATTTGATTCCCAGAACCCATGTGGCAGCTCACAACCACCTGTAACTCCAGTTCCAAGAGATCTGACACCTTCTTCTGGGTTTGTTTGCAGACATCAGGCACACATAATGGTGTACAGACATACATGTAAGCAAAACACCCATGCATATTAAAAAAAAATAAAAGTCATTCTGTGTCTCAAAACTGGAAAAGTTTAGCAGGAACATAATGGCCAAATCATGTTTCTAAAAACTACAAAGGTAGAGTCAGGCGTGGTCGGCCAACATTTGATTCCAGCACTTGGGAGGCTGAGGAAGGTGGGTCTCTATGAGTTCAAGGCCAGCCTCATCTACATAGAGAGTTCCAAGCTTGTGGGGCTGCACAGTGAGACATTATCTCTAAATTAATAAATTAATTTTAAAAATAAGACTTATAAGAGTGAAAGACACTTTGAAGGGTCTTTGGCAAGACCATAAGAAGCATCAAACAAGTCCCTGCTGTGGTGCTAAAGGATGGATCTGAGGAGAGAGAGGAGGGTATGGCCACACAGCAGGTAAGGAAACGTGATCTAAAGTTCTGCAATGTGTCTTATACACAGAAAGCCTTGTGGAACAGGGGTGTTGTGGACTCATATACACTGCCAGCATTTAACAATACCAGACACAGAGGAGGCTTCTAACAAGTTATTTTTAATTAAAGTATTGTTGTAACTCTTATTCATAATTATTCTTAAGGCTAGTAGCAAATTTCCCAGCTGATGATCACTACCAATAAGGTAAAAAACTAGAATTTTCCCATGATGAGAATGTGTACTCATATTCCTGTGCCATTTTGGTATTCATGAACTTCATCAACAAAAATATACTAAGTCTTGGGATGTCATATTAGGGACATAATGTTCGTCAACAAGACAGATGTAGTTTCTTTCCTTATAAACATTATGTTCTAGTCAGTGTCCTTGGCTCTGGGCTGGAGCACAGGCCTTTGGAGTGGCCTTGGGGCTTGCATTTTATTTCCTCTACCAAATAATCAGACATTTCTGAGACACGTGATTGATCTCTTCAGATCTCTGCTTAAATGGCCCCTTAGTAGAGAGACCTTTGACCATCCTGATTAAAACTGAATGTCAACTCTTGGTCCCCTTTTCTCCAAAGTCCTTCATAGCATTTATTAGACCTGACACACACTCACCTATTCATTTATAATGTGAAGGTCACACACCCCTGTTACATTCCTAGGACCTACAAGGGACAGGGCATAGAATTCACAGACATACGATAAATATCTACAGAATGGATGTTCTTTAAACATGCAACCACAAGCTCATTTAGCATGTCCACTGCTGGGCAGTTTCACTCAAACTAACTCCTAACCCTACTGAGAAAATCCTGCACTTGTAGCTATGACATCAGGCAGTTTCCCAACTGCCTCCAACTTACCCACTGGCTTCCCCATCGGCAAACATCAGAGTGTAATTCCCACTTGACATTCTAGATCACTAATATGTCCATTTCTACCAAGACCAGGAGCAGCCTCCATGAAAAACACTTCCTGATCTTCCCGGGGTAAGAGTGAACCACAGTCAACATCTGGACATGAAGCTGGGGGGGGGGGGGGGGTGACTCCCATCATCACCCAGGAACCTACTTTATAGTGTCACACACTGGATCTCAAGGCTTCAGTAAAACCGACGGTCAAGCCTGTCCCAGGCTGATCACTGGCCCTGCCACACCCCCAGATCACCAATCCTTTTCCATTCTTTCCAGATGCAGCCCCGTCTAGGCACCATATAGCATATAGAATGATTTTGTTAACTAAACCATCCAGCCAATCAGACTAGACTACAGCTAAGTTTTAAAATGTAATCCTTCATCATGTTTCTCCACCCTGGCTTTATCTCCCACCTGCTCATCTGATGTACTCATAAAAACTGAAGGATAAAACCACAGCACCTGCTAGCTCACCATTTCACAATCGCAATCCCACAGGCAGTCACCAACACATAAGCTCCCACTGAAGGCAAGGCTCACGGAGACTTTCAGATACTCTGCCCGTCCCTGAAATCTTAACTTTCTTTGCACTTTGTGACCTTAGCATCTGTCTTTAAACTACTTACAGAGCTTCTTGACAGGAATGAAAATGCATTCTTCCCTGCAGACACACTATTTGGTTTCTTTAGAGGGGAAAAACTTTGATTTTCTCCTCTTAGTTCTTCCAGCCTCCAAGCATCACTTCCTCCTCCAGGTGGTCCTCTGGTTGGCTGAAATCCCTTTAAAAGAGGTTCCCTTTGTTCTATGCATTTCCAGTCCCTGGTTCATGATCTGTTTCACCAGTGAAAGAGCTAAGCTGCTGAGCACCTCCCACTCCCACAATTCTGGTTGCTCATTAGTATAATTGAAATTAATTACATTCTATCCGCTTTGCCCGGTGCTTTTAAGGTCACATACCAAGTCAGTAGACCTGCCATTAAAGAATTCTACAAAGTTCCAGTGACTGTACCTGAATAAGCTCAGTGCTTTTGAAAGAAGGGGTGAAGGGGATGTTATCAATGTTGCATTAATCTCTTGGTCTTCGCTGAGACAGGGCAGACCTGAAAAGGAAAAACAAACTGTCACCACTCTAGGGTTTGGGAAAGAAATCTAGTTGCCCCCTTTCCCATCAACAAAGATTAGAGTTCGAAAGAGACCCCCATCTCCACCCACAGACTGCAGTAGGCAAAAAACCATCACGCCGTCAACCACTTCTTAATGAATTCCAAATTTGCTGCTCAGTGGTAATAAGGGGGAAGTCAAGCCCTAATGTAGGCTGAAGAGCTCAGAGTGGGTCGTGGCAGTAATAAGGTGAGCAGACATCGAGCTAGAGAAAAGCCGTTGATAAACCTCCGATCGTTCCTATCAGTTGGCATGAGTTCATTTGACCTAAAAAGTGCTTGAGAATTTTGCCTTTCATCCCTTAATATGTCCACGGTAAATGAAGTCACCTCCTGAACAGTCCACTTAATCTTCTCAATTATAATATCGGCCACTGAACGATTTCATGCAGATTGTTTTAAAAACTGGATCTGAGATAGCTTCTCTGAAAAGCAGCAAAACTGTTGCTTCTTCTGGTTATTGTGTGAGATCAGGAGACAGAACGTGCTCTAGTAGGTGTTGTGAACGCTAACAGTTCAGTGGTTTGACTATCATTCAAAGTCCGCAGCAATCTCATCCCTTCCTTGTGGGGAGGGGTATGACATCACTCACATGGTCCAAAATTCCACAACTGTACAAAGACAGAGTGACACCCCACCCCAACTCCTGTCCTCCCCACTCCTCTCCTCTAACACACGCCATCTCTGTTTTCTTTCCGATAAAAAATTACATTTCTCCTAACTTCTAAATAAATGCTACCACACAATGCACTGTTCCACACATTCATAGGCTTGAACCATAAAGAGATGCCTGAGACAGGAAACTGTCTCAAGCAATTATGAGCGATACGGGAAGCCATTAAAGGAACGGGCCACCACTTCCCTTACTTACAGTCTCTACTATCAGCCGTCCTCACACTGAGCACAGGGGTAAGGCGCAATGCACAATCTGAACTGCTGAGTCAGAAGGATGCGCATCTGCAACTTGGAAGAAGATTTCCAGATGACCCTCCAGAGAGGCCTGAAGTACGTGACCCACCACCAGCCCAGAGCAGGCTGTCCACACACTTACCCACTGTCCTTTCAAAATGGAGACCAACTCTCAGCCAACGGGAGAGTGAGAAGTTGTATTTGTGTATCTTGATTGCTTCTCCTAATGATATCTTGAATTCTATTTTTTAATTACACAGACTGAGCAGGATGTATTTATGTATATAGCAACAACTAATGAAAAAAGAGGCCACAAATTTGAGGAGTAAGAAGGAGTATACTGGAGGGTTTGGAGGGAGGAGAAGGAGGGGAGAAAAGGTGTGATTACATTATAATCTCAAAAATTCAAAGAAATTTAAAAATTAGCTTCTCAGGGTTACCGAGCTGGCTCAGTGAGTGAAGGGCTTGCCACACAAGTGTGAGGACCTGGGGTCAGATCCTTAGCACCCACACAAATGCCACTCAAGCATGGTAGCCTGCTTGTAACTCCAGAGGTAAAGACAGGAGATCCACACAGCATGCTGGGTACTTAGAGTAGACAAGTCAGTGAACTCTGGGTACAAGAGACCCTGCCTCAATATATAAGGTAGAAGTGATGGAGGAAGACTCCCATATCGATCTCTGGTCTACACACACACACACACACACACACACACACACACACACACACACACCACTCACATACACACACAAATACACATCATACACACACTCACAAACATCTGCACACTCACAAACACATATATAAACATACACACATACTCACAAACATATACATATACTCAAACACATACACGCACACAAACACACACACTCATACACACACACACACACAAATACACACACATATGTATACAAGCAAAATAATTAGTTTCTCTTTAAACATTACTAAAACTGAGTCTGGTGAGATGACCCGGCAGGGGAAACACTTGCCACACAAGCCTACCTACCTGTCTGAACTCATCCTAGACACTCACACAAAGGTGGAAGAGAGAACAGACTCCACCAAGTTCTCTGGCCTCCATACACACCTACACACACACACACACACACACACACACACACACACTAATAGCAAATAAATACACATCTTTTAAAGAAAACTCACTTTCTTCCTCTAGATCCCCCTGCACGGCAGCCACGCTGCAGTTGTCACCTCCTAAGGGAGGGAGACTTCGGGGAAACTCCTTCCTTCCACTTACAAAACTGTGTGACAATCAGATGCAAAGGCATGTCAGTGCTCAGGAGAGGCGCCTGCATCCTCACCTTCCTCGGATGCCCAGGGCGCATTTCCTGCGCCTTGCTCCAGCACCATCACATGCTCCTCTGGGCCTCCTGGGATGGAGACTGTTTCCTTCACCTCCACCATGTCCAGCATTCTCACTCCGGTGTGGGGCAGGAGATTTGAAGAATGACTGTATAATGGTATATATGTTCTTTTTTTTAGAGATTTGTTTTATTTTTGTTTGCCACATGTGTGGGGTACATGAGGAAGCCAATAGAGGATGTCAAATTCCTGGAGAAGGAGTTAGCAGGGATCTGGGATCCACCTGACATGGGTGCTGGGACTGGATCTCAGATCCTCTGGAAGAACAGTAATGATCTTAATCACTGAGCCCCTCTCCATCCCTCATGGATATGTGTTCTTAAATGTCCCAAACGACATTACAAATCCAGTGCTGAGAAACCTAAGATCAAGACCTAGAAACTCGTGACCCTGGAAGCACACACCACAACTCCAGAAACACCGATAAATCTTCCACTGGCTGTGACTCGAATGACTAAGGAGCATAACTGAGATTAAAACATTTTTTTAATCCACTGTACTCAGGCCCAGCAATTCTTCAAAAAGATCACCAACGTCTTTACTAAAGCAAGGTCGGGCAATTTAAAAAGAACAAGCTATTGTTAAACAGTCACTAGATCGGCTGAAAAGAAATGACAGCAACAGCCACGGATGCCAGGCCACGGAAACACTCACGTGCTCCTGGAGGAAATGTCCGCCAGCACTACCACCTGTGAACCCTGTTTAGAAGAACATATGTGAGCCTGTGGCTGACAACCCTACTTCTAGGTGTGTGCTTGTGTGGTGACCAAAGCCACGTACAGGAGAGCACTCACAGCAACACGGCCCCCCCCCCACCCCCAACCCCCGCCAGGGGGAAAACCTCACGTATATCAATGAGGTAGAATGGACACATTTTCACATCATCAGACAACAGAATTCTAACAGCATCAAGAATGAACAAACAACAATGCCACACCGAGACAGAGTGAATCTTCCAGACCAGAATAGTCTACAGCGGATCCAATTCACATCCCTATTGCCCAGCCAAGCAGAGCTGATCCGACGGCACTACAGCTCTGCAGGACAGCGAGTGGGGCTTCTGAAGCATGATACTCGGTGTCGCAGTCTAGATACTGGTCACAGGGATGCAGCCAGTTCCTGAAAGCTCTTTAAGCTATCTGTTAAGTTCTTCATGCTTTTCTGCATGGGTGTTACAGTTCAATGAAAACTTTACCTAAAATAAAGGGAAACGGGCTAACCCTCTAGAAAAGAGAATGTTCTCTTGGAAATGGCTTTCATGAATAAATGTTTTTTAAATGCTGTGGTGACTGTCATCCACTTGCATAACCCAATTGGCTCACACTGGTTTGACCCAGGAGCCCACTGTCAAGAGATGTCACACAAAGCAATTTTCTACTTCTGAGAAAAAGTAGGAGTCACCAATACCATTTTTTTAAAATTAAGAAACAAGATGAAGAAAGAAGGTGGGCTATAGAGGTAAGGGTGATAGAAAAAGATGAAAAGACAATATTATACTACCCTGAAAATGGTACTCAAATAGCTTTTACTCTTTAGAGGCATCTTCTCTTGAACTACCAGGAAAAAAAAAAAAACTATTTTTTCTGGTGTAGATATATGCCTCCGTACCCAGCTTTCCCCCAATATTGTTTTAAAACACTGCCCAACAGACAGAGAAAGCAAGAAGGTGAGCCATGGGAGTGGTAATTATTGGCAAGCGCGGGTGTCTGAGCAGAGGGAAGCTAAGGGAAATGAAACACAAATCCTTCCACCTCATTAGGTTTCTAAAAATATTCTCAAAATACAAAGGCATGGGTGCTGAATAAATGAATGAGAGATGTAATCAAAGGGGTTTTTGTGAATCTTGACCACAGCCCAGACGCAATTATTTTGAAGATTCAAAAAGAGAAAGAAAAAAATGGAAAAAAAAGAAAACAAAATGAAAAGACATGATGTTATGAACCAGGTCAGCGGGGCTTAAAATAAGCAGAGAAATTGGACAAAACAAAATCAATGTGAGGACAGTGAGGACAGACTTAAAAAAATATTGTCCATATTTAGCCAAGAAATATAAAAATAACAGGCGCTCTGAGGCCATGACCAGACCCAAAGGCTTCTGTTCTGAACTGGGTGTTAATTCATTTTGAATTTGATTCCCACAGGACTCAGGAGGAAGGAAAAGGAACAAGTTTGTGCACCCAGGCAGCCACCAGGAGGAGGTGACCCTCCACTTCCTGCTGTACCAGGAGGTACCAAGCCTAAGACTAACTGGAATCCACACAGGGTTCCTTTCAGCTCCCATTGGTCAATGGACCAAACTCGTTTTACATGGATGCGTCCCCAAGTGGATAGGTGTTGCTCCAGAGCGAAGAGAGAAGATGCAGTCATGGTTTTAGACACATCCCTAGATGTCTGTCACTAAGAGACAGTGACGTTTACCGAAGGCGAGTAACAACGAGGAAAAGCAAAGCATTCAGTCAAACTTTACAACATTTTCAAATCCTGAACTAATAGTTCTTGATTTGTGCAAATTTTTAATCTAATGATCTATGCTAAGCATGCTATGTAAGAAAATGGGAAGAGCCAAAGTTATATCCATTTGCCCAGTAGCAAAGGATCTGTCCTAAAGGTGGTCAGAGTCAATCAGAAATGACCTGCCAACTCCTCCTTTTGACACTAGTGTTTCAATCTTTCCGTAATTCCATAGCACACGTCTGACCCCTGCCTGGCCAGTGACTTCCCTGATAATCCTGATCTGGATTAGGTCCATGACCCAGGCAACAATCAAGAGCCCTCAAACAAATATGGATCCAACGTTGCTCCCTGTGCAGGACCGCTAAGAGGCACTCCCCTGGAGAAAGCCTGTCTGAGAACAAACCCAGATGAAAACAGACAGTCTGTGGCAATAAGCCGGGCTGCAGAGCTGGGGCACCCAGAACCTTCTCTACCTGAAGCTAATCCTACTGCTGTGAATGTTTTAGCAACATAAACCAAAAGCTTTTTTTTTTTTTATTGTTCTGATACTAAATGGTTGTCTTTCATTTACAAACAAATGGCCTCGGACATTATTGCTTCCTCATTCCTTTCAAAACTTTTAAAGGATCAATTCTTCATCCAGATAGTCCATCCTTGATTATAAACATAAATAATAAAAATAAAATAGACAGAAGTCTTCTGAAATGGAACACTCTGAAAAATCAATATCAAATAAGCTTGCCTTGTGTTAGCCTCTGAATCTAAGGAGCTTTCGGGTGCCGATATTATTTCCTCACTCAAAAAGAAAAATGTCAGGGGCTGGAAAGATGGCTCAGTGGTTAAGAGCTCTCCCAGAAGACCTAGGTTCAATTCCCAGAACCCCCATGGCAGCTCACAACTGTCTGTAACTCCAGTTCCAGGGGACCTGACTCCCTCTCCTGGGCTCTGTCAGGAACTTAAGTGGTGCACAGACATACTTCCAGGCAAAACACACATACACATAAAATCTAATTTAAATCTTTAAAAAGGAAAATGTCCTTGGTATGAGTGAATACTTATGCCTGATCCTATTACCAAGTTGCTCCAGGTTTGGGGACACTGAAAGTCTACCTGCTCAGTTCAGTGTTGGTGGCTACCGGAAGTTCGCTGGATGAAGTCAAAGGGGTGTGTTGCCTGCATTCACTTCTCTCTCGAATTCACCCTCTTTGGTGGAAAGAAGATATGCTCACAAGAATGTGCTGGAATCTAAAGCGTCTCTTGGACCCACCTCCCCACAAAAGCCTGGCCAGTCACGTGGGTAAGCCAGCCGCAGGTGCAGCTGCATCCGTACTCAGAGTCGGCATGTTCCCAAGGTGTTTGCAAGGTGTTCGCATTACAAAATCCTCTTCAGGCTAGAGAGCGCACATCTGCGTCAGCAGCCTCCACACAGACCGTGCCAGCACCTCTGTCTCTGCTGACCCTGCCCTGGGCACATGCAAGGGAGTTCCCATCTGACTGGCTCACACGACGGCCTGGGTGGTGTGGTGCTATGCCGAACCTGGACCTCAAGGGAAACACAGTTATATGAAGGGCCCAGGGCTGGACATCGAGGACGTACTCCTGGCCACCTGGGAGTGGTCTCGGATAAGCCGCCTCTTTCAGAGGTCCAGTTTTCTTCTCTTTAACATGGGGATGGGACAAACAGATCAGTGGTTGTCACTGTGGGTCATGATCCAGGTGACGGGTGGTAATGTCGACTTGATGAACCAGGACCAACTTTACAGGC
Source organism: Peromyscus nudipes (assembly GCA_902168325.1). Lineage (NCBI taxonomy): Eukaryota > Metazoa > Chordata > Mammalia > Rodentia > Cricetidae > Peromyscus > Peromyscus nudipes. The sequence continues at coordinate 31,104 of CABHPH010157075.1, forward strand.
AGATGACTCTAGGGCCGAGACAGAGTGCACAAGGTGACCCTGGAGTGCCTGGTAGCCCCAGAAAGTACACCAGTAAGGAAAGTCACATAATGGGCTGACATCAAGGCAAATGGGTGTCAGATGATGAAATTCCTCATGGCTGAAATTTAGAAAACAGCAAACCCAGTGCTCCTGGACTATAAGTAGAAAATAACACGCATGTGTTCACAGTAATGTGTAGTAAGTACTGAGTGATAGAATTTAAAAAATAAATAGGAAAGAAAAGAGAAATCTTCCACACAGACAAATGCCAAGATGCTTAGCCAGATCCTCTACCCTCTGGGGACAAAACAGGTCTCCACTCCGTGATGATGCACCAGGCAGGCACAGAAACACAAGTCACCGCAGCACATCACCTCCACAGGGCATCATGAGAAAGCCACTTGATCCCGTGAGTCTTCCTCCTCAAACACATAAGCAACACCAAATCCCCCGCAGCCATTCCATAACACACAGGCCAGCCTTCTCAAAGCTTGGAGGGCGGGCTTTGGGAGCTGTTTGGTCATGAAAACAGAGCCTTTGTGAACGGGTTTTTTAAAAGGATTTCCAAGAGTAGATTCTCTGGATGGTCCTTCCACGGTGTGAGGGTGCTGTAAGGCCGTATCGGACAGCAGCACCTTGATCCTGGGTATCCCAGCCTCCCAAATTATACAAGGATAAATTTCTCCTCTTCATAAATAAGCTAATCTCTGTGTGCGCTCCATGTACCTACTTGTGTGTATGTATACAGATGTGTGTACGTGTGCACACAACTATACAGATCAGAGATTGATAACAGATGTCGTCCTTATTTGTGCGCCATCTTTGTTTTTGAGACGGTGTACCTGTCACTGAACATGGAGTTCGTGGATTCAGCTAGGCTGGATGGCCAATAAGCCCCCGGGATCTGCCTGTCTCTCTCCTCTGAAGCTCTGGACTATGGGCAGGTCTCAGTGCACACAGCTTTGACATAGGTAAACACCTACAAAGATGCAGTAAAATTTAAAGTGAAAAAATAAATAAAGGACCTAAGGTTTTCAGTTATAGCAGTACAAAGCACGCTAGGACATCTGGGAACTGTCTCAGCCAGGAGGAGCCCAGCCCAGGAGACACAACAACTTAACACAATATGGAAACCTGTGGGAATGCTAGAACAGCAAAGGAACAGTCAGTATGACTATGCCAACACCAGCTCATTGGTTAGATAAATGGAGCGCACTAACATTAAGATGTTACTACCCAGAAAAACTTGGTTGGGGCAGATAAGAGCTCTCTGCACCATGGCCATGACTTTCCTATTACTCGTAATCCTTCTGAAGTTACAAGCTATGATTTGGTGTTGGAAGAGTATAAGTAAAGCACACAAACATGGGTAAAGGCTGCACGTTTGCAGAGCAAGTGAGTTCTAAGTCTTTCTGGGCTGAAGGACCATGTGGATGGAAGGTGTTACTGGCAATAACAAAGTCCACACCCCACATCTCAGCACAGCCATTCACCTGCAGAGTGAGTCATTCATCTGTCCTCACGCCAATTTTCCTCACCTGTTCAATGAAGTTAATACCCGTCCGGTCTCGGGATTATTTTGTTATTGAGTAGCTGTGTGTCTTAGTTAATTTCTATTGCCATGATATAATAACACCATGGCCAAAAGCTACTTGGGAAGGAGTTTATTTCAGCGTATAGTTCTACATTCCTTATCAAAGGAAGTTAAGGCAGAAACTCAAGCAGCAACCCAGATAGAGGCAGGAGCTGATTCTGAGACCATGGAGAAGCCCTACTTACTGGCTTGCCCGCCATGGCTTGCTCAGCCTGCTTTCTTACACCATCCAGGAGCACAGGTCCAGAGGTAGCAGTGCCCTTTTTAGGTTGGGCCCACCTAAATCAATCATCCATCAGGAAAAGGCCCCACAGACATGCGCACAGGCTGATCTGGTGGGGGCATTTCCTCAATTGTGGTTATTTGTTCCTGAATGCCTCTAGCCTTGTCAAGTTGACATTAAATAAAGAACTAGCAGCACACTGTTAGTCAATTTCCCATTAATATGGGGGTGGTGAGAAAAGCAAATGAAAAGGCCGAAAAGTTTCCACAGTCACTTGGTACATTTGCTTGTGAGCCCGTGGCAGCGCAGTATGTCCTGATGGTGGAAATGTGTGGCAGAGGAGGCCTGTTCACCTCCTGCTGGCCAGGAAGCAGAGAACAGGAAGCTTCCCTGCACGGTGAATTGTTTCAATCTGGGAAGAAACTGGTACACTCCACCCCTTTCCTCCAGCTCTCAGATCCCTTCTGCCCCTCTTTGGCAATGATCCCTGAGCCTTGGAGGGTTGACTATAGACGTCTACCTATGACTACATCGTACCTGGTTGTCTCGCCAATGGCTTTCCAAATCTGCAAACCACTCGGAAGGTAGTCCCAAGTCTACACAACAAAATCGTTTCCAGAGCACGGGCAGGACAAGGAACACCCTGAACCACCAAAGATAACCTTGGTGAGGCATTCTCAAAACCTGTTCTCAGCAAGGGTCAGGCAATCCAGAAGCTCACAACTAAGAAGTTACTAAAGTCGAACATAAGCGAGCTCTAATACAGAATGGAAAGTTTCCATCCATTTGTATCAGTTGCTTCCTCCACAAATCAAGGTTGGCTACCAGCACGGATAGGAAGTGCTGTCTTAAATAGCTCTCTGTAATCCTCACTCCTTCCCTCTGAGCCGTTGTGTTTACAGACCCTGGAGCTCTTCCTTGGAGCATCCCTACATTTCTCCACACCTGATAAACTCAGTGGGCCTGACTTTATCTGCTCAGCCCTACCTGGGGCCAAAGGTGAATAGGGCCCTGCTGTACCTGTTGGCTCCCTGGGTCACAGTGGCCCTGGATTGGCACCTGTAGCCTCCCTATTCACCATACCTGGCTGTTGGGGAAGTTCCTGACTGGACAAACCATCTCCACCCCTAGCATAACCGTTTGCTGGAGGGAAATGTATCCAAATAGTCTGGGGGGATAATTACCCACCTCTGGGACAGGCTTGATCATCTTCCCCTGTATTGTTCTATCATGGGTGTCTTCTGTGAACTGCTCCTCAGGCAGAAGCTCCTTGGCACACCATATGACTTTCTATCAGCTTTTTCGTTAGGAACTCCAGCCGACACAGATTTTGTTGTATTTGTCTTCGAGGAACCCCCAGACCGCTTCCTTGCCTTTACCCTTTAACTGTTTCCTCTAGGGGGCTCTGTCACTTTATGAACTCTGTCCACATGTCGGTCCAAGTCACTGAGCTCTGCCAAAGCCTTTCCTACTTTACAAAGGTCTTGCCCCACCAAAGGACTCAGCAGAGTCACTAAAGCTCCATACTAGTCTTGAGGTCCCTGCAGGATGAGCCTTTTCTTGAACTCCTCTGTGAACATAGTTCTATTTGGCCCAGTGAACTGGGTTCAAACACAGCTTCTCTCATTCCTAGTTCCCTCAATAGCATCTGTCCCTCCCCTACGATCCTCTAGTTCCTGATATTTATGGGGAGTTCTGGCAGAGATAACCGAGTGTTGTATGTCTTTGATAAGTCAGTCCTTTAGGGATTGATTTTCTTCAGACTGTCTCAGGTTATGCAGCCTTTGCCATAAGGAGAGACAGGAAGTTGCATGACTCAGTTTTCTGCCTCCACAGCAGCCAGACTGAGCCCATCCCCTCCCATGTCCTCTCAAGCCAAGCTGGGACAGGCTCTTTCACTGCTGGTTTAAAAGTCCCCCAGATTCCAGCAATTCAAGTGCTGAGGATTTCTGGATCACACTAGCTTCTTGCCTTGGACCTGGTTAAAGCCCCCATCTGCACAACAGACTACAGATTTTTCCTCTTTTTTTTCCTACTAAAGGTTGGACTTGAGAGGTGTCTTTAATGGCTTTTGCTACCTCTCCCTCTCATCCACTTCTTTATCTAATTTAGTTACTAAATCAGAGGCTAAGACAGAGGATACTGGCTACATCTCCCTCTCTTGTTGCAATCGGTCCTTTGTACAAACAAGTTCCTGCTTGGCTGCTGCCATCCCGGCCTCAGGTGCATTATGAACTACACACGACAGAGGCCGGCCAACCTCCGCCGCTGCCTGCCGACAGTCTCGACTCTTGTCACATAATCTCAAAGACTGTAAAATTTCCTCTAAACGTTTACCTGTTTTCAGGGCATCTCCATATTCACAGGAGTGGATCCCACTCATCCAGCAGGCATGCCACCCCATACCACACAGACAAAGACTGCCATCCTGTGAGACTCCTAATCCTGATGGCTCAGCCTTGGGTACAGGTCCACTACCCATAGCAAGAACCATGCAAAACGCTATCATAGCACACAGGCACAGGAACATACGCCATACATGAAATGACATCTGTATTGGAATTTCCTCTGTAGGAGCTCCCGCTTCAGGCTTCTCAGCCTCAGTAACATGCCTTGCTAGCCTTATCCAGGACCACGCATTCACTCCTCCCCAACTCATCTTTGGTTCTATCAGATCCCTGTTCAAGTGCCAATTATGGTTCCTGCCCCACTAAATCCGATAGTCGGAGGTGGGAGGCCGTTGTTTGACAAAACTTTTCCTGGGGAGATGCAACACACATGTCTACTCACCCCAGAAAGGGATCCCATAACAGGCCAAAGTCTAATGTAGTGAACCAGTGAGTTTTATTTGGGTTACCTACAGGAATATGGAGGAGGAGTTACTTACAGGAGCAGAAATGACTCAAAGACAGCTGCATCACCAAGGCACACCCCAGCATGGGTGACAGCTCACAAAGCTGGGAAGTCTGGAGCTTACAGCACAGCCTGCAGACGGCTCAGCAGACTGGAGAGTGTCCTTTCCTTTTTTTGTTTTTGTTTTTGTTTTTGTTTTTGAGACAGAGTTTCTCTGTGTAGCTTTGGAGCCTGTCCTGGAACTCACTTTGTAGACCAGGCTGGCCTCGAACTCACAGAGATCCACCTATCTCTGCCTCCCAAGTGCTGGGATTAAAGGTGTGTGCCACCACCGTCCAGCTGAGAGTGTCCTTTCCAAGAGACTCTGGTCTATACTTCTCCCAGGCAGCTGCTTTGGTCTCAGGGTCTTCTTTGCAGCTCTTGTCCTGTGAGAGTCTTCTCTGCAGCTCAGCTTCATTTCTATCTGAAAAGGACTCCCAGCTTTAATGCTTACTCTGGCAGGGAGGGGCCTAGTGAATCTGGTCAGTTTCAGGGATTTCCTGAAGCTAGTTTGAGTTGTTTGCCTTTGGCTTAAGGAACTTCCTGCAGGATGGAATCTCAGAGGAAAGTTACACAACAGGGCCCAACCACCAATATTTGAATTAGGCATTCCAGTATTGCTAATGCTTAGAAGCACTGTAGTCAAGAAACCTATCTTTGTTTCCTAGTCACACGCTCCCCTCCTCTAGCTGGGTCCTTTGCCCAGCTTGCAGTCACCAGGTTCTTGTTTCCTATAGCTCTTTCACACAGCTGGCTAAGGAGAAGCAATGCTCAATGCCCACGGGGATGTGGGCAGGACCATGACTTGCTAAACTTCAGTGGATGCTAGTCAGCCTCAGCAAGAACCAGGACCTCACCTCCTGAAGCACGGATAGCCTGGGACACTCTGGCAGTGAAGGGAGGGTCTCAGCCTCTGTTGCAATCCTGCATCCCATTTTACAGAGGAAATCCAAACGCTGTCCTCTGATCCCAGCATTTGTAAACCAAAGTGTCATCCTCGGATTAGAAAAGGCGGCTATCTTATGCAAGTGTCCACCTACATCCTATCTGCATTGTGAAAATAAGCCCAGAAGATGCTAGAGAAGCCAAGAGGCTTCAGAGCCCTAAAAAGGACCACAGCATGCAGAACTGAGAGCGACCAGCAAACCCCAAGTCTAGCCCTGGGACCAAAGACTAGAAAAACGGGAATTTCCAGTCAGGAGTAGGCTGCCTTCAGTTTCGTACCAAGAAGTCCTTCCTTGCACGCAGTCCTTCTTCTGAATCTTGTTTAGGCTACACCCTTTATCCTTCCTCTCTGACACCTTATCACTGATACGACCCCTTAATGACACATGTACAAGTTTAGGGTCACCCTGGGCTATGGAGCCTAAGTGCGACAGGTTTTACACTCTGTGTGTATGCACGCTTGTAAGATTAAAGAGTCATTGGTACCAGCCTCCCTCTCCTAAGGACAGAGGCAGTGAATGTATGTGGAGGTGGGTGCAGCTTGGTTTACCAAGCACAATTGATAAACAAATCGTGCCCAGAAATTTGTCAACAAATCACCATTCACCAAACTTTGCTCATTCCTGTGTAGAATGTTCTAGATAAAGAGCCTCCCTTCTATAAGTTACTCTCAGATAAAAACACAAATAAATATACTGCCACATAGGCAAATCAAGCTTCCCTCAAACACCAAGAGACTAGCTGAGTATGCTGGTGCACACCTTTAATCCCAGCACTCAGAAGGCAAGGGCAGATGCATCTCTGTGATTTATAGGGCTGGCCTGATTTACAGGGCCAGAACGAGTTCCAGGCCAGCCCAGGCTTCATAGTGAGACCCAGCCTCAAACAAAACAAAACAATACAACACCAAGACACAAGATGTGTACAAGCCATCTCAGCATCCTTTGCTCCGTGGGCCATTGCATCATCTAGCTCACTTTTTATGGTGATTTTTCTGCCGCCTACCATCCCTCTTCCCCACAATGGACACAGGAATGTACTGTTTACCCTTTGCATCTGACTGCCAGTCTTATTGGTGAATACATAATTCCTTGTTCAAAACATACGGTGGGTCTCCAGCCGGCAGAGAATTGAACAGCCCTGCACACCCTGGGGTTCCTTTCAATTCCTACCTTCCAGCTACAAAAGACAACTTGCTTTCCACGGTGGCTCATCACTCTCGTCACCTGAAATGTCTTTCTCTCCCCTTACTTCCCCATTTTCTGAAACTGCACCCTGCTCCAAGGTCCTGTGCTCCCAGCATCCACTCCAGCAGCTCTGTCCTGTTTAGAACGACCCTCCTCGACTCAGAAGCAGCATGGAAACATAATCCCATCTAGAAAGTGGCTGTCAGAATTAAATGTGGTCATATTCTTTCAGTAAACACAGAGGGCAGCGTCTCCTTTTTAGTAGCTACCCCATAAAAGAAATGACTAGCATCACGCTGTTGTACTCCTACCTGTGTGGCCGGTTCCCCTTCCCCTCCCCACCTTTTGGCTTTCAGTCGCAAGGTCCCATCATGCATCCTCCTTTCCCTCCTGGGACCTGCCTGAGGGTGTACAGGTTGGACGGCCCTTAGAAACCTCCTCAGCTGTCATAACATCCACTCAACTGCTGACCCAAGTCTGATTACTGGCTTGGCCTCTCTCTCAGGTGGCTACTGGACATTTCCATGCTGAAAAGGCCTCCAGCTAGGCCTGATACAACCAGAAGCAACCTTTCCCCTAAGAGAGTTTCTCTCTCTGCCTTCCCTGACAGGAACTGGGCATCATAAATAACATACTCAAGGAACTGAAACACTGCAGGTACTTTTTGGTTACTTTGTATACTCATTTCAAAATAAGTAACACATTTACTTGTAATAAAATTCAAAAGATACAATTCCAACCCCACCACCAACTTCCTGTTTCCTACTACTCATTCCTGGGGGAGGCTGGCATTAGCAACCTCTTGTGTATCCTTCAAGATATTTTCTATTTGTATACACAAAGGGAGTAAAAGTAAATGTTTACCAACCAGCTCTCTGGAAAAACACCCTGACTTGCCAAGCTTGTTGATTTCCACGGTGTACCTACCTACTCCCACCACGACTGATTCATGTAGGAGCACAAGTCATCAGCAGGGACCTAGGAAGAGACATACATGCCCTGGATGACTGCGGCCTATCAGCTTTGTAAATGTGCACATGTGTAAACGCATGTGTACATATCTGCATAGGTACACATGAAATAAACTGCATAGGCATATATTTTTACCCAATAGATAGCATGCAGTCCCTTTGTTGATATTCTATGTGTACCACACATCTATGTATTCTATATGTTGCCTATATTATAACTTAATAATAAGTCTTATACTTTTACCAGTCCAATAAACTTCCTAGAATTGTAACTGCTAATTCAGAGAATGCATGTATTTGTGATTTTGGCCGATCACAGAACTGAGAGCAGTTCAAACTTCCACCCAGTATTAGAGCACCTCTTTCCTCAGATCTTTGCCAGTACTGCCATGCTGTGTGATATATGCCAGCCTGGCATGTGGAAAATAGCACATGATTACTAAGGTTTCCTTTTTGTGAATGTGATTAAAGTTTTAATGTGTTTAAGAGTTATCTCTGTACAGTTTTATGAACGAAACACTCATATTCTTTACCTCCAGAGTAACTAGCTTTCTCTTAAGGATTTGTTGGAGCTCTTTATATACTGATAAAAGCACATCTGTCTAGTACAAATTGCTGCTGCTTCTCTAAAATTTTTATTGTCTTTTGACACAAGTAAAAAGATTTGGTCTTGCAAAAATGAATGTGCATTCTGATGAATCAGCCTTTTACTTGGTAGCTTCTGGGTTTGTGTCGTGTCTGGAAAGGATTTTCCATCCCCATTAACTACTAAAGTAGGATTCTACCTCATTTTCCTAGTTGTTTTAGCACTAAATTTTTGCTCCATCTGGAACTTACTTTGGTAGAAAACAGAACAAAGATTCCAGCTTTATTGTTTCCCCACAGAATCATCTTTGCCTTCTCTCTCAACCTCCACTACCAGCCCCTGTCCCCAGGAACTATTACACTAATTTTTAAAATATTTTGATAGTATTTCTTCACTCTTCTCCTATGGTGGCCACCATGTATCTCTGGTCCCAGCCTTTGACCCGTACCAGAACCAAATGCTTTCCTCTGACTCACAGCTCACCCACAGTCACCAGATGCCATTGTTGTCTGTTCTTTGTGGTCATCAGCCCCTTAATTGGCAGCATGGGTCCTTCCCTAGTGACTCCCAAGCTCCAAAGGAAACAAAGCTGTTATGTCTACATATATAAGAAACCAGCTTAAAATGTTCTGAATCTGTGAGAACAAAACCAAGTAGGCTTCCTCATTAGACTTTCAAGCCCTCAAATAGCCTACGTCACTCATCTTCATCATCAGCGTGGTTGGATTTGGAGTCCCTTAGGAGACACATTTCTCACTGTGTCTATCGGCATTTCTAGAGAGGTATGACTGAGGAGGTAAAGATCTACCCTAAATGTGAGCAACACCATCTAATGGGCTGAGGTCCAGGACTAAAGAAAAAGGAGAAAGTGAGCTGAGCACCAGCATCTATCCCTCTCTGCCTCCTGACTGTGGATACAACATGGCCAGCATGCTCCCACCACCAGGCCTTCCCCAGGGTGATGAACTATATCCCTTAAACCTCCAGCCAAAAAAATCAACCCTTTCTACCTGAACTTGCCTCTGGTCAGGCACTTTGTCACAGCGATGAGAACAGTAACTAGCACATACCCCTACCTCATCTCAGATCCTGGACTCAGGAGCAACACCTGAATGAGAGCCAGCAACTTATTTGAAGCTACTGTGAGGGCCATATCGGTCGCCAGGTGGTTAGACCTGTTCGGATTCAGTTACAAAGATAACAGAAACTCAACTTTGGACTCACTCCCCATTAGCAAATAAACAAATCTGTGTGTAGCACCAGAGAGAGAGATCCAAACCCTTCTCCCCAGTTCCATGTGGCCTCCTGCAACCTGAAAGACGCAAAAGGGCAGGACTCCGCGCATCTCCTTCTCCCAGGAGGATTCCCCAGCACAGTCGCTTTTCTCTTCCCCGTTCAGATCTTTGCGGCCTGGATCATGACCCACAGGAAAATAGAACTTTTCTCCCCAGGGTCCCAATTAAAATCCAGACTCTTTCCCTTTGAGCCACGTATCACCATGGTAATTAATGAATTCTCCGTTTAATGTCTACATCTTCTTCTAAGCTGTCAAGTTCTGGAGGTAGCTTCTACTGCTAATTCCCCACCACATCCTGTGTCCAGTGTGGTGTCTGCGACTTGGAATGAGACTGACAAATGCTTACGAAATGAACGAACATAAAATCTTACTTCATGCTTTAACTGTAGAGAGGCATTTACATATCAAGTTTATTGATATTGGTGACTCAGAATTACATAGGTCATTGAGTTTTTGCCTCTAAGCATCGCAGCTCATTGCCCAATACTAATGATGCAGAAGGAGTGTTTGTTTTATAAGACCTAAATTTTAAGTTAAATGTCTTAGGAATATTAGAATGTTTGACAGAAACACAGGACACGGGATTGGAAATCTTTACTACATCATGCTTTAACACATGAGTGGAAAAATGTTCTGTTGAGGAAGGCCTCTGGCCTGCACAACACTACAAAAACTAGTTCCAGCATTTTAACAACAACAACAAAAAAAAAAAAAAAACAAGAGGAAATAAAATAACAAACCACAGATACTGAGAGTCTGCGATCCTCTCCTGGCTCCTCATGAGGACCATTTTCCCATTCAGGGCCACTCTCAGCAAGTGGATGACTCCTCTAGGGTTATTTACCAGCCCACACCTCCTCCAAGAACTGAATACATTACCCCCCCCCCTCATTCCATGAGTAAACAGCCATCTAGACAGTGACAGCTTTCATCTAAATAAATTTCGTGGGAAAGAAACCGACTTCTCAGCTTTAAATCTGCACATTATTATCCTTTAACATCATATTCTGCTCATGCTCAGTAGAGGCCATTAGAAAGCAGGTCTGGGAAAAATCATCTCAGGAGTATAAATAATGTGATCAAAAACTATGATGTCACCAATTGTGTTCTTATGATCTTCCAAAACGAAGAAAATAGTTCATCAGCTTCAAAAGAATCTGGTAAATAGCCAAAGAAGCAATTCTAGCCTCTCAGGCTGCTAATCCAGGCATTCTAAAAGAATTTTCAAATTTTTGCATGGGAGCAGAAGGCCATACTGCCTGCTGGAGGCCTCTGCAAAGCACCTGGAAATGAATTTGTACTCCCCGAACTTTCCACATATGAGGGATTTTTAGAAAAATATTCTGCTCTATGCTTTTTATAACTTCAAATGTCTTTGGTTTTTCTTATTATTATATTAGTATGTGTGTTCAAACATAAAAAATGCATAGCTGCATATCCAACAGACTATATAGTAGGAGCTCTATACATATTTTTTAACTTAAGTCATCAATTAAAAAGAATAAAAAGAAATAGATGAGATTCCTTTTGAATCTATGTCCTAATAGGCTTGGAATATTATCATTTCAACATGTAAGCGATGAAAATGTTTCTGAGATACTTTTATTATTTATTTATTATTACATTCTTTCATACTCAGTCTTCAGAATTCAGTATGCATTTTACACAAACAGCACATCTTGGTAAAGAATAGCCAGAACTTAAGTGTCCAGTAGCCACATATGACCAATGGCTGCCCAGTGGACAGTGCAGATACCAAGAACACCCCAGAAGCACACCACCCAGCTTCAGTAGCCATCAATCATTCACTGGTCACCTCATTCCCTCTACACTTCCTCCCCACCCAAATGCCATAACATATAGTATTGCATCCATGTTCACATCTTCTTGATTAGCTCTCTCTTTCACCCATGGGTTTTTTGAGCTGGTGTCTAAATATTCTAGCTGAGGTTTGTAAGGACCCAAAGGTCCTGGGTTAGGTCCCCAGCACCACAGGAGGAAACCAAAATACTTTGAGGAGCTCAACAGGACAGTTTCAGTAAAATGCTTTATTATCCAGATGCTTCTACACATCTGTCTCAAGTCACGCAGTGTAACATGAAGAAGCAAAAGGCATTGCCACTGGGTTACTAGTGTGTATGAGCAGAGGCCAGGGAAGTGTTATAAAAATCCACTGGCTCCTCCAACTGGCAAATAGGTAAGAAAACATGGTATACACATACAACATGGTGGGTTTATCTGTTTGAGAGGAGGTCTTACTATGTAACCCTAGATGGCCTGGAACTTATCACAGAAATCCGCCTGCCTCTACCTCCTGAGTACTAGGATTAAAGGTGTTATGCCTAACCTCAGTATGGTATATTTAAGCTGTGGAAAAAAAACACGAATGAAGTATTGACTCCTGCCACGAACCTTGAAAACAAAATCCTGGAAGAAAGAAGGCAGACATAAAAGGTCACCGGTTGTCTTCCTTTACAGAACAGGTGAGTCCACAGAGATACAAAATAGGGTAATGAAGTGTCCTAAAATTAATTATGGTGATAGTTGCACAACGATGTGCCTATACTAGGAGCCTTTACATTGTGTACAAAATGGATGAACTGATGATACATGAATCATGATTGTATGATACATGATGTCTTAGTTAGGGTTTCTAGTGCTGTGAAGAGACACCATGACCACGGCAACTCTTATGAAGGAAAACATTTAATTGGGGCTGGCTTACAGTTTCAGAGGTTTAGTCCGTTATCATCATGGTGGGACACGGCAGCATGCAGGGAGACATGGTGCTGGAGGAGCTGAGAGTTCTACATCTTGATTGGCAGGCAGCAGGAAGAGAGAAAAAGAGACAGGGCCTGGCTTGAGCTTCGGAAACCCCAAAACTCACTCCTAGAGACACACTTCCTCCTAACAAAGCCACAGCTACTCCAACAAGACCACACCTAACAGTGCCACCAGGAGCCTATGAGGGCTATTTTTACTCCAACCACCACACAACACCACACCAACCTCCACAGTTGTTGTTCTAAAAAGCAGTGGCCAAATATGTTCCTCACATACACTGCATTTATACTATATTATCCAGATGGAACACAAAATGACAAAACTGCTTAAAACACAGCAACAATAAACTCCAGTCACCAGCTCTCCTCACTCCAAGCCCCTTGATGCAGACACTCTCAGCAGAGAACTTTACTTTGGGATCCCCAAATCACTGTAACTGAAGCCACATGAGAAACGGTGGTTCAGGTCGAGATTCCAGACAGGCGACTCCGACTCATACGACAGAATGGTAATGGCTGCGCAGCAGCTGCACAGGCACAGGGCATGATGAGAAGGCAAGCATTCTCCGGCTCCGACCTGGAGGAGGCACAGGAAGGCTCCCTGGAAGCTGTGCCAACACCGAAGTGGGACCCACGGGCTAAGCATGAGGAGGGTGAACACAGATGGGGAGGAATAACCCTGAAGACTAACACAAAAGATCCCTTTCCTGCTGCATGGCCCTTGTGGTGGGGTGCTGTCACTCAGTACTTCAAGTGATGACAGGTGAGCTATAAGGTTGGACAGGGGCTGGCTGGACCTGATTCTGAGAGGCCTCAGAAATCTTATTAAACTCTGAAATATTCATTGATAATAAAGTACCACAAGAAGTTAGGATGAATTCTAGAGCAGCTGTATAATGTGTGTGTGTGTGTGTGTGTGTGTGTGTGTGTGTACTTCAGTGTGTACACATGTGTATGGAAGCCAGGAGATAACCTGGGATGTCATCCCTCAGGTGCTACCCCCTCCTTTCTTGACAGGGTCTCTCACTTGGAGCCCAACAGGTAAGGGAGGCTAGCCAGCAAGTCCCCGGATCCAATTGCCTCTGCCTCCCCAGTGCTAGGACTACAAGCACCAGCCACAGCCCCCAGTGTTCTGGGAACCAAACTGGCTGCAACACAAGCGTTTTGTCAAACGAGCCATCTCACAGACCCTGTCTGTAATAGGCTTTCCATGACAAGAGCATTGGCACAGACATGAAAAACAATGTATATCACATCCATGGTACTTATTCTACAGTGCTTGTTATACAGAAGAATTTATGATTCCCTCTGTGGTCTTAAAAGGGGGAGCGCTGGAACAGGTGCTCCCCAGGGATTTCACTAGCTGTCCTGTCACTTCAGCATAAACTTAGAAAGGCATTAAACACGAGAAAACAGGGCTAGGCAGGATGGCGCATGCCCGTAATCCCAGCACATAGTAGCAAGAAGAGGCAGGAAAACAGTTCAGTTCAGCCTGGAGCCACATAACAACACCCTGTATTTAAAAAAACAAAAACAACAAAAAGACACATTCCAACAGTTTTTTTTTTTAAACATAATGTAATGTAACCAAATATAATTGTCTAATATTCTTTTTTTAAATGAGTATTTTCTATCCAGAGGACACCAGATCCTTATGTCAAGAGTAGAAACAAGAAGAATCCACTCACCTTGCCTTCAAGACATTTAAAATCTGGGAGAGGGGGCTGGGGAGATGGCGCGGATGTTAATGTGCTCGCCAGGCGAGCATGAAGTCATGAGTTAGCTTCCCCTGAACCCACAGCAATCTCAGCACTGAGCAAGACAGATATGTACATGCATGTGTACCTGCATGAACATACACAAGTACTCCACACATGCACACAACAATAATAATAATATAAACCAAGTCTAAAGGGGGCAATACATTTAAATATAAAGAGTGGGCCAGAGAGCAAGGGGTAGGCGGCCAGGAGCTGTGAAAGGCATAGAGTGCAGAGGGAAAGGAATCAGCAGCATACTCAGTGATCAGAACGGGGTGCTCATTCACACTTCAAAATCAATGTTTTCACAAGGCTAGTCATGGCGGCCCTCGCTTTGACCCCAGCACTCCTCAGCCGACAGAGGCAGGTGGAACACTGAGTTTGAAGCCAGCCTGGTCTACACAAAGAGTTCTAGGCCAGCCAGGGATACATAATTAGACCCTGTCTTGTTTCAGTTTTTGTTTTTTAAGTGCTCTGACAATTTGGGTTCACAGAGATTATGCTTCCGGAAGTTCTAGGTTCCTCCAGAGCAACGCATGGAGAGGGTGCTGAAGGCAATAGGCATACATGGGCAAGACCAGACAGATGCTCTGGTTACAGGGTGCAGGTTACCAACACACAGGTCAGGAATGCCGACGTGAAAGCCAAGGCTGAACCTACCATCCCAATTCTTGAGTTAGCCTAAGGAGTCTACATTAACTGGGAAAGGGAGCTGGGGTTTGACTCTTGGCTCCAACATTTATTAGGAGCAAACTGAACTGAGTGTTTCCTAGACTCACCTTGTCATTGAGGTATAACTCACCTGCTTTGATGGGCTTTTTAAGACAGAGAGAGGTGATGCATGGCCAGACAGCCGCATGACAGTACTCTCCGCATCTAAGTTCAAAGCTGGGCTATAACTAGTACTGTTCCTAACTATAAAAGCCACCCAAGGATTTTTAACAGTACAATAATGACAGTTCTTAAAGAATCTGCCTTACTGCACATGGTAGACAGGAGAGAGGAAGGAAAATCCGCTCATAAGCAATGTTAGGGCAGAGTGAAATCCCGGAACTAAGGCACTGCATGGGCAAAGCCCAAGAAAGATACTAAGACAAGGGTGGAGGGAGGCAGGAATGTGGTCTGAACAGTTGTAACTGAGAAGGCAAAACAGAAGTTTCTGGAGAAGGCCAGAAAGCTGATGAATAAGTGGATTTAGACAGAAGAGAAACTACAGGAAACTACAGCTCTCAATTATGAATGGGAAGCGCTTTCAGGACTCCCACAGTCCCTGATGCCTCACACCACCACCACCCCACCACTTCCAGGGCCAT
>CABHPH010157076.1:0-20471 GCA_902168325.1 Peromyscus nudipes
TTTTTTTTTTTTCACTTATGTCCAACAAGAGAATCAATGAAAATCACACAGAAGGGAGAGAGGAGGGAAGGGTATGCAGAATGATAACATAGTAAGTTAAGAAAGAGAAAGGTGGTTGGATAGATGGATCAGTTGGTAAGGCGCTTTCACCACAAGCACCAGGATGTAAGTAGGACCCCCAGAACATACCCTTAAAAAAAAGACGAGTGTGGTGGTGCATGCTTGTAATCATAACACCAAGGAGGCAGAGACCAGCAGATTTCTGGGATCACTGGTCAACCAGCCTGGCTGACTTGATGAGTTCCTAGACAGTGAGAGACCCTATCTCAAACATAAAAGTGGATAGTGCCTGAGGAACAACATCCAAAGCTGTTGACCTCTGGTCTCCAAATGCAAATGCACATGCACATGCATGTTCTCTCTCTCTCTCTCCCATCTCTCTCTCTCTCTCTCTCTCTCTCTCTCTCTCTCTCTCTCTCTCTCTCTCTCTCTCTCTCACACACACACACACACACACACATACACACACATACACACACACACACACAATTCATCAGAATATCTAAGACTTGGACTATGCAGCTGGACAGAAAATAAAATGTACTCTAAGAAGTTAAGTAATCCCACCACCACCACCCCCCAAAAAATGAATGGAAGAAGTAAACAGAAAGGAGACACATAGTTTTACATATGCACAAAAAAATTGGGAGTAGGTCTTAAATCAGAATACTGTACCAAATTATAATAATGAGTTTGAAAAATCACAGAGAAATGCTCAAAACATTTTCTAAGAGGTTATTAAAATTGATCCATCTGCCTAGATCAATAACTATTTATTTTCAAAAAGTGAAGGGAAAAAGTCACACATAATCACTTAAACAAAATGTCTCTGGATCCAGGGGATTCATAGGCAGGTTAATTTCAAAGATTAACTAATTTTCACAATAGATCACCATATCCAAAAGATATAAAAAGGAAAGATAATTCCCCAATTTACTTCAAGAAGTGAGTATGGCTGTGCAACTGAGTTGAAAGATTCTAAAGTACAAACTACATTTTACTCTCATTTGAGAATACAAATGAAAATGTTAAATAATATACCATTCAATTGAAATCCAGCAATATATTTAAAGTCTCACAGAGGAAACTGCTGTAGGATCATGAAAGTGCCATTTAGCACCAGGGAGTCAATTAATGGATTGATCCTCTTCAATCTGTCAAAGAAGAAAACTATTTCCCATCTCAAGGAAGCCAAAATTTTATTTAATAAAAATTGGCATCAAATGCCAATAGGATTTTACATAACTGCTCTTTTAAAATCATAAATAATGCCTATCTACAAAGGGTAGAGTAGTATTGCTCAAGGCCCTGAACCAGGATTCTCACCTGATGGTTGTGAGCTGCTGGGTGTAGGTGCTGGGAACTGAACTCAGGGCCTCTGCAAGAGGCCTTCTCCCTAAACTTGACAAAGCTGCCTTAACAGCAACAACAACAAAAGTATAAAATGTGTAAAAAAGAGAATGAAGAAGACAGAGATAGGGAGAGGGAGAGAGAAGATTGATTGATAAGGTACAAAATTCTTTACTACAGATTATCATTTCACTTTACCATTAAAACACACGAGTGTTGCCATTAAAATGCACAAGTGTTGGCCGAGTGGTTCCTGGTGTCATCTTCCCAGATTACAGATGAAATGTCAGAGGCACTGGGAAGTAACTCCCGCAGTGTTGCTAAGTTTCTGGTACTAGTATAGGCATAGTACTCTTGTCTTCCCTTCTAATAACATCTGCTGTAATCCTTAAAATGCCCCACTTTCTTGTTTAGTGACTGAGACTAAGAAATCAATTCATCCTTACTCAAAGCACTAAGACCAAAAATGTTTCTATTTGGGGAATTTTCTGATGTACAGAGTTGCATGCATGTACATGGTGAGGTATTTTGAGAACCAGAGTCAAATCTAAGCAAGACATTTCAGGAGGGTTTCATAATGCCTTATACATCACCAGAGCACGATTTTATTGAATATCTTTAATGAGCCTGTGTGTCACTATGACCTGTCACATGGTGTCCACCGTGGAATTTTCCGTGGTAGATAGGTCAGTGATCAAAGGTTCCCAATTTAGGATCTGTGGGTTATGGATGCTTATTCTAAACTTGCCCGAGGTCACTCTGCTTCTAACAGACAGGGACCCAACTCTCAACTGCTAGGACACAGTCATCTCTAAAGGGATAACTCCAGGGACAGGTCATTAAGCTGATGACCACTGGAGGTGCAGCTGCTGGACCAGGGCTCAAGCCAAAGATGTTAGGCAGAGCTGGGGACAAGGCTCAATCAGGAAAATGCTGGTAGGCATGAGAGTCCAAGTTTGAGCCCCAACACCCACATAGCCAGGCATGGCGGTGCTCACTTATAATCCCAGAGCTAGAGTGATGGAAATAGGGAGACCCTACCAGCCCAACTGACTCAGCAAGCTACAAATTCAGTGAGAGACCCTGTCTCGAAAAAATAAGGAGAGGGATAGAGGTGGCTCAGTGGGTAAGGCAGCTTGCTGCACAAACATGTGGGACTGAGTTTGAATCCTCTGCACCCATGTAAAAAGTCAGGAGTTGCCACAACATTGTGGGAGACAGGAAGGTCACTGGGGCTTGCTAGGCTATAAGCCCAGCTGCTGGTCCAGAGAGAGACCCTGTCTCAAGGGAATAAGGCTTGGAGTGATAGAGCTGGATTCCCACCATCTTCCTTTAGCCCCTGTATGCACACACAGGTGCACATATAACACGCAAATATGTGTTCATATACTACCAGCACATACAAGATACATATACTCCATGTGCACACATTTCCATCACATACACACACACACACACACACACACACACACACACACACAAATAAAACAAAAACGAAGGTGGAGGGCACCTGATGAATAATAGCACCTGAAGTTGACCGCAGGCCTCCACACAAATATGCTCACACATGTATGCATACTCAAATATACATGTGTACCTGCACACAAACACACACATGCACATGCATACACACTCACCAAAAGACGTCAAGCACACTCTCCAAAAGACGTCAAGCATACCTTAGTTTGAGCTCTTCAATCCAGGTTTTCCCACCTGGGTAAACCTAAAAAGTTTGCCAATGCCTCCTCAAGCTCCTTTCTCTCATTTACACCATAGAAGTGATAGCATTTCTTGCTACAGACTCATCAAGAAGACTGAATAAGAACGATCCAAGGAGGCACTTTGGTCAACACTGGGCACACATAGTGAGTGCTTGACGCATCTCCCTTTCCCCCTTCTCCAGAAATAGCTGGGGTGAGCCTGCAGAGAAGAGCTTGTTGTGGTCAATTAAGCTATTCATATTCTCCCACCTGTGGTAAAAATTATAGATTTGGAAAAACTCTCCGTAGATCAATTTCTCTAAGTCTATCAAGTTATGGAGAGGCAACTCACACACTGAAGCAAGGGAGGAGGGAGGCTGTAGATGGGGGTTGTTTTTAATTGGCCAAGAGGAAGAATTGTTGAGATACAGTCAATGTTCATCACCAATGCCTCTCCTTTCATAGCATGGCCAAATGGTCTGCACCCACACATGCTGGTAGGAGAAAGTGAATCCTGCGCTACTGGGGAGGCTGTTTTCACAGATTGTTTAAAACAGAGACAGTTTTTAATTTAAACATTTCCCCAGAGGTCTTTAAAAGTATTGGGTGCATTTTGAAAAGTCCAGTAAATGTTTGTCACTTTATATAAGGCTGTCATTGTTTGTTTGTTTGTTTGTTTGTTTGTGGTCTTCCCCTGCCCCACTCTCAAATATAAATCAAGTGAAATATTTAAGATCTGAGCCAAGTGCCCAGGAGCTTATTAAAAAGGAGTGCAAAGGAGAGTGCTGGCAAATGCCGGAGCGTGGAAATGAGGTGACATTTAAGAATCCCGGAGTGAGCAGAAGCAGGAACGAGAAACAGGGAACCCTTGGGGGGAAGCGAGGACTAGAAATCTGAGTAGCTGAGAATGAGCCCAGAGAGATAGGAAGGGCCAGGGAGGGACCTGGGAGAGGTGCACCAAAGGCCAAGGGCCAAAGGGCAAAGGGCAAGAAGCACAGAGGATCCGATATGTGGAAAACAAGATTGAGGGCCAGGTGCCCCCATAGTCCATCTCTAACGTGCACGTGCATACACACACACACACACACACACACACACACACACACACACCACGGAGTGAGAGAGGGAAGGAAGGGGGAGAGAGAGAGAGAGAGAGAGAGAGAGAGAGAGAGAGAGAGAGAGAGCTGTCTGATTGTCAGGGGTTCCAGCTAAGTGTGTCTACTCCAGAACAGCTTCATAGCAATCTCTGTCCCTTTGTTCTCTGGCCAGTTGTACAATATTCGTGTGTGTGTGTGTGTGTGTGTGTGTGTGTGTGTGCGCGCGCGCGCCCCCAGATCAGCAATCGGCTTTCTAGAAATTCAGTTTCTTGCTTTTCAACATCACAGGAATAGTCCCGTACTTATTCTCTCAGAGAGAAGACAGATGCCTACCCATCTATTTGTCCACCCACCTGCCCATCTGTTGTTTCTGTGATGGTGAACACCGATTGACCACTGGACAAGATCTACATACAAGCACCTAGGAGGAAAACCTCTCAGTGTGTCTGTGAGGAGGTTAATGGACTGGGTTAACGGAGACAGGAAGTCCTACCCTAATCATGGGCGGCACCAATCCATGGCCTGGGGCTCCTGAACTGAAATAAGAGGAGAAAGCAAGCTGGGCACCAGCATTTCTCTCTCGCCGTTTTCAAACTGTGTGCATGAATTGGCCAACTGCCTCACGCTCCTACCATCATGGCTTCCTGTCGTAATGGACTGTCCCATGAAACAAAGGAATGAGCAGGTGGCCCAGTTCAGCCAATCATTTCACTCCCTCTTCCTTGTTGAAGTGACGGGTCTGACCGGTCCAGAGACAGAAAGTCATTTATCTGATGCCAGAGCTCCACATCGAACTGAAGATGTGTGGCAGGACGACACAACCTAAGTGCTCGTAGACTAGAGTTTGCTCCCAACCACTTCATCGATCCTTAAGTTTTCAATTTTTGTTATTTGCATTAGCGTATGAAGTGACAGGTCTCAGCATGACATTCTCACGTGTGTTTGTCCTTGTACTTGTTGTAATGATACAACAGTGCAATGTTGTAATTGATCTCCCTGCCCCCTGCTCTCCCTGTGCCCTATGCCTCCTCTGGCCAGGTCTCTTCCTTCCTCCACCCAATCGCCTCCTTCTGCTCTCAAGCCACGCGTTTTATCAGATCCCCTTTCTAGATCCAAGCCCATTGTCTTCTTGTGGATGGTGTCTCATTTCCTGGGGCTCAGACTTGAAATTCAGCTGCCTAGATCAGACTCACTATGAATTGTACCCAAATTTGGATGGAACTCTCTGGTTAATTCAGCTGAACTTTCTGGGACTAGTCAGTCTCTTAGTGAGCCAGTCTCTGCCCTAGCCTTCCTCTCGTCCTTCTCCCAGGTCCCCTAAGGTCCCAGCAAGCAAGCTGCTCTTGCTGGCAATGGAAACACCCGTGCCTTGGAAGCCCACTCGCACCTCCAGCGGTGTTTATCCAGGGTGATCAGCAAAGCAGTTTGGAGACAGAATCTGTCACTCAAATTCCCTTTAGGAAAGTCCACCTCCATGGCCTGTGCACTACACCAAAAGCAGGTGGCCAGTCCCTGCCTGCGCACTGAGAGAATGCAGATGCTTCTGGGACAATGCTCCTCTTATGTAAAGAAATCAAAATTGCTAAAGTTAGACCTAATTCTTCCCACAGCTGAATCTGTGGCATGTGTACATACAGTGAGGATAAAATTGTTTCAATTGCTTCCCTGGGTTTGTAGGTAGACCATTGTCCAGTATGATGCTTTATGAAGAAATGAGAAGAGGAACCACTTACACAGAATAATGGGCAGGTAGAGAAAGTGGCCTGAGTTAAACATCTCATTTGCTGTTGACCCTAAAGAAACCAGGGCTCTGGATGTTTCCTGTGTTTACAGTTTCTATCCAGCTGTCTGTCTGTAAGATCAAGAGAGCATTCAAGAAGTTTCTTTGGAAGTAGTTGGGTCCCTAGCAGCAAGGAGATACAGACTATGTGATCTGCTTAGCAGATAGTTATCCTTTCCCCAGGGTAGCAGTCCATCTGCTGCTGTTGGGTAGCCTATCAGTAGAGTTCTGGGCTTAACATCAAAAGTAGTTTTGAGTCTCAATTCTGCCACATACTCCCTTTGCAATTGTTGGTAGTCTTCTGAACCTCTCTGAGCCCTGATACTTTCAAGTGTAAAGTGTGAACCATGACCCAGAGGGTCGTTGTGAGGATCACCTGTGAAACACTCTGGAACTATGTGTAGGTCAGTGTGATGGTGGTAGAAATAACACAAGCCTTGCCACAGTCAAGGTTGGTAAAGAAGTTCCTGGCCAGGCTTGGTGAGTGAAAGCCACCTTGACCCAAGAGTGGTCACCAGGAAGCTTCGGGTGTCAGGGTATACTGTGAGAAAAATTGATCTTGCAGCAATGGCAATGGAGAGAAGCTGGTGACCCTCTGCTGAGTGGGTGACTTAGTCCGGCTGGATCAGCAGAAAAGTAGTCACTCGACACCAAGACCTACAAATGTCCCTCTCTTCTCTCAGGACTGCGGATTCCAATGAGAAATCCCCAGAGGTACAAATCTCAGGATACCCAAGGGCCTTCCAGAAATACCCCCAGAAGGAGCTAGCTCCCAGCAAGCTGTCCCTGCACCTGGTCATGAGTGGCTATTGGGAGCAGAAGACAGAGGCAAAGTAAGGCCAATAGGAGACCTTGGGTGAAATCCTTTAAAGTTCACAAATTTAATTTTGTCCTGATTTTGTTGGAGGCTGAAGGGTCAAGACATTTCTTATTTTATCCAAATCAGCTCAGCAATCTCCAGAGAGAGGACAAGGGTGCTGCTGTAATCTTTCCAAAGCCCTCAACTAAATCAATGTCTCTGCTCTGCCCTGAGACCCCTAAAATGTCAGTGGAAGTTAGAACCTTAAATAGCTTAAAAGAAGAACATCATCATTCCTACATTCAAGTTCAATGATAAACATGTGGAGTGGAAAAGCCAGTAATGTGTGGTCTACATGCTGGGAGGGTCTGCCTCTCTTCCACTACTTTATGGAGAGATTAGGCTGTGTGTGTGAAGCCTAAATCCTCTTCTATCATCTGCTCCCTTCTCATCAAGGTCATTTCAAGTATGCATGGTCATCACAGTGGACACAGAACTGGCTGACAGTTCTTATTGGTGATCCCGGTCAGCTCTTCTCTCTAAGTGTTTTTGCATACCTCACAAGCTGTTGGGGAAGATGAAGAAGATCTCTGTAGCTCTCAGAAGGCTTTTCTGGGACAAGGCTATGGCAGAGGCTCCTAATTTGTGTTTGCCAGTCTTTAATACTCAGACAATTTTTCTGCACTATGCTCCTGCTCACAATTGAAAAGAAAGTTTAAATGAGGGACCCTATTGGCCCCAAGGTTTAAAAATATTAATATACTGACTAAAATTAAAGTTTTATATGGGACTGGAGAGGCTGCTCAGTGGTCAGTGGCTGGGAGTACTTACTGTACTGGCAGAAGACGCTGGTTGAGTCCCCAGCACTCACATGGTTACAACTGTCTGCAACTCCAGGTTCAAGAGATCTGATGCCCTCTTCTGCCTCCCCGGGCACCAGGAAGTTACACCATGCACATACATACCTAAAAGCAAAACACTCATATACATAGAGTATAATAAATTAATTCCCAAAAAAATCAAGTGTCTAAAGATTTATTTTATTTCTATTCGTGTGTCTGTGTGTGTGTGTGTGTGTGTGTGTGTGTGTGTGTGTCTGTGTGTCTCTGTGTGTGTCTGTGTCTGTGTATGTATATGCACCTGCATGAAGGAGTCCACGGAGGCCAGAAGAGAACATTGGATTGCCTGGAGCTAGAGTTACAGTGTTTGTAAGCCACTTGGCATACGTGTTAGGAACCAAACTCAGGTCCCCTGAAAAAGCTCTTAACTGCTGAGCCATCAAGCCACAGTCTTTTAAAAAGGATTTATATTAAATTAAGGTTTTCTAATTTTAAGTGACTGTGGCTTCCATCAAGCCCCAGCCTCTTACCCATGGATTCACAGATTTTGACAGGCTTCCTTCCGAACATTTGGACGTTAAATGAATGACATACTATTTTTGGACAGTGAACCTTGAGGACCCCTGTTTCTAAATGGAAGCGTGTTACAGTAATGATTTTTTTTGGTAATCATCCAAAGGTTTTAATTAGAACTTAATTTCCCCCTTAGACTCCACACGGAGGCTTCCCACCATGACTTCCAGTCTTGTGGCGCACTCTATTTGTGCCTCTGTTTCCATATTTCGGGAAGATAACCCATAACACCTCGAGGTCGCTGGGAGAGCGCTCAGTGACAGTTTTCACACCCGCTGGGAAGCTGTCCACTGTGGTTCACTCCCCCCACCTCCCAAACGCAGCTTCATGTGTCCGCAAAATCCAGATTCCCTTCCTTCCTCAAGCTTCCAACGTCCGCCGGGGATGCGTGCTCATCCTAGCGCTGCGGAGGCCATGGTACTCTTCAGGGCACACTCTGACCTGTGAGTCACCCTTATCCTTGCTTATACCAGAGGAGGCTTCCGTATCAGGGACTCTCCATCAGCAATGGGCAGCAATGCCAAAAAAAATCAAAGTGCGGTCTCGGGACATTCAGCAAACATTAACCACCTCGTTAGAGATCGTTTCACATCTGGCTCCACCATGCACCAATTAATCATGTCCAAAGGATGTTGAGTGTGGGAAAGCTACTCACAAGTGATGGATGAGCACCATGCTTGGGTGCTTTTAGAACCAAGCCATGTGGAGGAGGCATCAAGGCAGGCTGGGTATCACCATCTTGTGATGAATCTGGGTATCTTTGTTTGCTTTCAGGAAAATGTGCTGAAGTATCCATCAGTATCTCCAGAACCTCACATGGATATTCAAGGAACTTATGTAAAACAGTGTGGTATTTACATCTAACCTATGCACATCCCCCTTATACTTTAAGCATCTCCAGATTAGTTATCATTCTTAATATGCTATGTAAGTCACTGTCACACCAATGATCAGAAAGCAGACTGTGTATGTTCAGCATTGATAATTCCTTTTAGCCAATAGTCTCATCTCAATACACAGACTAAATTTGTGGACACATAACATACAGACACTGTGATGGTTAATGTTGACCGCCAACTTGACAGTATTTAGAATCACTTAGTAAACAAACCTCTGCACATGATTATGAGGGGCTTTCTGAACTGGGTTAATTGAGGTGGGAAGACCCACCCTAACTGTGGGTGGCACCATCCCATGGGCTGAGGTCCTGGACTGAATAAAAAGGAGAAAGTGAGCTGAGTACCAGTGTTCACCTCTCTCTTCTTCCTGACAATGGATGTAATGCAACCAGCTAGCTAACATAACTTTATTTCCCTAATAGACTTTGCCTTCCAGAGGTGAGTTGAAATAAACCCTGTTCCTTCTTTACATTGGCCTCTGTCAAGTATTTTTCACAATTACACCTAATACAGATCAACAGACCAACTCTATATGGAAAATGAAATTCACATTCCAGCATAACTCTGCCAGTGTCCAGCTGGGTGGTCTTGAGTACAGGTTAGACCTGTATGGAATGGAATATACACTGCTAGAAAAACTACATTTGGAATCTCACATCTGTGCTTCCTAGAATGTGGCCTTGGTCACATAAGCTGGCTTTACAATGAATGACAAGTCTGGATGCCTCTCTGTCTCACAGCAGGACTATCACTCTTTATTGATTTGAACGTTCTCAATGATGGCTTGGTCAGTTTGTTAGCTGTGAAAAGTCACATGATCTGACTCTCCTGTGTTGCTTTTGTGTTTCTGTGACAAGTGACAGCAAATTCAGTGGCCTCACCCAACATAGGATCAGTCGTTGAAGCCCCAATACAGTATGATTCCTTGAGGTTAAAAGTTCAAACTGGTTCTTACTGAGCAAACTTCAGTGTTTGCAGGGATCCAACCTGGCAGAGGCTCCAAGGACAATCCATTTCCTTCCTTTCTCAGCTCCTAAAAGCATCTTATATCTCAGCTCTAACTTCTGTTTCCATTTTCAAAAAGCACTCTTCCAACTTCTGGTTTGTAATCCCATCTCCATCTCTGACCCTTAGAAAAATGCCATGAGCCTTTGGGGCCCAGGTACACATCTAGGACATGGTCCTCAGCTCAGTGACCTTGGCTTTATCATGTTATCAAGTCCCTTTTGCCACGTCAAATAGATAGCATAATAAATCACATGTCCTCGGGTTGGAGAACTGACATGTCTTAGAAAGAAATAATTCAACCTGTTTCTCTTTCCTCTTAGGTTAGATGAAAGTTCTGATAATCACCAAGGAGGAAAAGAAGTGCCGCATCCATTGGAAATTCACATCAATGATCCATTATAAAGAAATGGAAGGAGATGGAAGAAGCTGGAATCCATGGGAGCTGTCATTGTGAGCATGGCTGACTTAATCAAATGGGAGCAGTCTGTACCCAGTCACCATCTGCGAAGTGAGAATTAAAGAATGTGTTACCAATCATGTAGCTGTGAGTTGGAGATTAAAGAATATTCACAAAGTATTTGGTACAATGTGGAGAATGTCATGAAGATACTACGACTTCTAACCCAATGTCATGCCTTCTTTGCAGTTGCTGTACCGTTGAGGCGAGAAGAAAGGGTTCCTCAATAAGTGCTCATGGGTAAGTGCCACAGAGACTTCTGCTCAGGAGACAACATCCTTAATTAACTCTCACAGAAGACTTCCCAGACTTCCACTGTCAGACCTAATCACATTCCCTTTGAGTTTCAAAGTTGTAAGTAAGGTGGATGGCAACATCAAATCTACAAGGCACTTAATCTCTTCGTCTTCCCCAAACCTCCTTCTTCCTGGATATGTTCATTGTCCCTGCTAGGAGACCCAAGGTCGAAGAGGTCAAATCCAAAGTCAAGTTGTTAAGGAGCAATTAGTCCTGCCTTTCCGACTCAGTGTTGTGGCTTCTCTAGTGTGAGACAGGGGTCTGTGTATTTTTGTGTGTGCTGTGCTCATGCACTACAAGGAATATAAGTTCAGTGGAAATCCACAATAAGGGAATCCAGTTGATTTGTTATAAATGAAATGACTTGTCATAATTTTGTGTGTATACATACACATGTGTGTGTACGTGTGTAGAAAGTACGTGGACATGTAGTTATGCACGGACCATGCATATGGGAGCCAGAGGACAGCCATGATTGGCATTGCCTCTCTTCCAACATGGTGCACTGCTTTTTTGTTTGTTTGTTTGTTTGATTGGTTGGTTGGTTTTGGTTTTAGATTTTTTTGGTCTGACTGGGGGCCCAGCAATTAAGCTAGGACACTCCAGGGATCCTCCTCTTTCTGCTTACCCAGCACTGGAATTACAAGTGTGTACTACTTGACCCAGCTTCTTTGATGGGGGTTTTGAGAATCAGGCTTAGTCTTCATATTCAGTCTTTACGGACTGGGTCATCTCCCCAATTCCTAATGATAATTTTTAATTGACATTTTTTTGTTTGAGTATTTTCTTGAGTCTCCACATGCAGCAGTTGAGCTGATCTGAGTTTAAGCCCCTTAATAGCAATGTGTGGCTCAGTCTCTCTACTCCTCTGAACGTTAGCACTGGCTCCTGCCCAGGTCAGGACCCACATCACTGTCCTTTGAGATAAGTGTGGAGGTGAATGCAAGTGTCCTCTATCTGATTGTTAGGGCTATTTTGAACTCACTGAAATGTACCAAGGAAAACTTGATTGGCTCAGTCCCTCTGGAATCTTCCTAATTAGGTGAGAACAATGACAGGGGCTGGCAGGCTTGGCTAGGGTGAGCCTCGATACCCCCCCCCATGCATCTTACCCATATCTCCTAGGGGCACTTCTCCAGGAAGATAAATACTTAGATGTTAAGAAACCCTTCTTCATTTCTGGAACTTTTCACTTCAGCTGAACATGAAGAGTTACAGTTGGGAAGGTGCATTGTAAATTCAGTGACAGGGCTCCTGAAGCTGATTGGAGAAACTCTCAATCCTAATTAAAGTGGTTTTCTTTCTTGACTTGACTCCAGGTATTCATTTATTGCCTGGGCTAGAAACTAATTTGTACAAAGTTTTGGGAGCCCTTATACTGAGGAGGGCTGTTTTGTGTGATTAAGTTAAACCATTTAGTTTAATACCAGAGCAGTAGTTTGAAATAAAAGAAATTGCTTTCCATATTCAAGAAATAAATGTGCTTCTAAGTAAAAAATAAATAATAAAAAATGGAAGTACATTAAAAATTATTTCTGAAATGGAGTAGCTACTTAGGGATACTTGTCTTGGGGTCGTTTCTTCAGGCATAAGCTCAGTTCTGTCCTACATAAACTGGGTGACTTTTCCCCATCTCCTTCTTCCTTTTCATTTCTTTCTAGTCCCATGTTGACTGCTTTCTGTGACTGTGACAATGTAAGGAATGGATATGATGCTATAATTTTCCAGCCACATTATTGTCACCTGGTGTGTGACATACCTCCAATGCCATCATTTACACAGTCACCATTAACTTCGACATTATCCCCACCAGCGTCAACAATCTAGAGACCCTCTCTTCAGGCAGTGGGAGGTAGAACAGAAATCAAGTTGCATGATCCAATTCATGTATAACAATAGATTTCTCTGAGTTTCTACAGACACTGTGATATGGACCTAGCTAACTCCAAGTTTTCTTTGTTTGTTTGTTTGTTTGTTTGTTTGTTTGTTTTTGTTTTTAAGAAGGAAAAGTATGGGCTCGCAGAAACCCGCTGAGAGATGATGAAAGGTTCATTTCATACAACATCATGGTGGTTGGAGCATGTGGAAGAAGAGAGTTGATCATCTCGTAAAAGAAAGAGTGAGAGAGGATACAGGAAGAGACCAGCGACAAGATGTTCCAAACAACAACCCTCTCCAGTGACTTGCCCCCTCCAACAAAGCCCCATCTAAAGTTTCCAGAGTCTGACAAATTAACATCAACACACAGAGGAACAAGCATTCAACACATGACTGTGGAGGACATTTCATATTCAAATCCCCCAAAATGCATTCCTAATATTGTTCACAAATATCTGTTACCTTCTCCTTCGGTCCAGTTGCAGCCCACCAGTCACCTCTGCAGGAGACTCTCTGAACTCCACAGGTCCTAAGCTTTCTCAGGTAAGTCTCTTAGGACCATCTTTCCCATCCCTTTGAGCTTTTACTCATACTTGGCGTGTTCCTCTTCATTCCCAGTATCATTTGACCATTACACATCTCCATCACAACACTGTATACTTGGACGATCTTGCTTATTATATTCCCCAGTCCCTAGGCTACATAGGCACTTCACAATTAATTGCTGGATATGTAAATGAATGAATGAGTGAGTGAGTTAATGATTGCATGGATGGATGGATAGATGATCAAAAAGACAAATTTTAACAAGTCTTGGTAAAGCTAGGGAGATATCAGAAACCCCCATATTGTTGGTGGCGTTACCAAGTATTGCAGCCTCTATGGGAAACAGACTGGGAAGTCCATCAAAATATTAAATATAGGGTCACTATGTGACCCAGGAATTCTACTCCTAGATAAATGTCAAAGAGGACTGAGATACTCTCTCCACAAAAAAAAAAAAACTTTTACATGAATATTCATAGTAGCATTATTCATATTTAGCAAACAGCAGTACAAATAAAACCATACATGTGGATTCCACTAATAAATGTGTAAACAAAACATGTTCTATGCATACAGTACCATTTTATTTCAAAAGGGAAAAGTGATCCATACTACAGTATGGCTAATTTTGTGCCAACATTGCACACAGTGTAAGAAGCCAGTTACAAAAGTCATAGGTTGTAAGATTCCATTTCCATTTAGAACAGCCAATCTAAAGAGGCAGCAGATTCAGGAGGCAGTGTGGAGTCCCTAAGAGATAACGTGTGTCTCCGGGAGGAAGAAAAAGACTCGCTCTGAGAGCCAGGCTTAGATGATGGGGGTGGATTCACAGTAGTGAAAGTGCTGAAAGGCGAAGCACACTGAATCACATATTGTAAATGCTGAACTTTATCCCGGAAGGTGTCCACCTGAGAACAATCGTGGTTAGTCATGAAGCATGCAACACCAAGAGCAATCCCTATTGTAAGCAGTGGACTATGAGTGATGACAGCATGATAGGGTTGTCCCTTTTTACCAAATGTACCACTGTGGTACAGGACATTGAAAATGGAGGAGGCTTTGTGAGAGTGGAGCCAAAGGAATATGGGAAATCACTATAGCTTCTGTTCAATATTGACACAACATAAAACTCCTATATATGCATACATACATACATATATATGTATATTGTGTGTGGTTTTGTGTGTGTGTGTGTGTGTGTGTGTGTGTGTGTGTGATGAGTACTCAGCTCCAAATACAACATCTGTATCAGCAGCCCCCTAAGGCCTGGGAATGATGGAGGCATTCTCGGGCAGAAGGCAGAAGGCAGAAGACGGAGCAGAAAGAATGATAAGAGCCAGAGGATGGGGAAGAACGCTGTGAGAGGCTATCTTTACTGCAACTATGGTTACCTGCACAAGATCTGTAGTCGTTCAAGCCAATGACATCAGTGACCATTCCAACAGGCAGTGTTAATTTGACTCAGTGTGTTAAAGACAGAAAGGAAAGAACATTAAGATGGGAAGGGGACATAGGGTAATCTGATCACATGGCAGGCAGAGTCTCTGTGTGTTCAAGGACACAGCCAAGCATGGTGACACACGCTTTTAATCCCAGTACCAACCATAGAGACCTGGAGGTCTGTATAGACAGGCAGTGATGATGAAGTGATGTGGCTGGGCTTAGAGCCAATGAAAAGGCAGAACAGGAAGGCAATAAAGCACAGGTTAGACAGGAAGAGGGTCTCTTGGGAAGCTACAGCGAGGTAGTAAGCTGAGGTTAGTCAGCAGCTATTGCTCTGATCTCTACAGCTTGCACCTCTGTATTTGGCTCTGTGTTTCTTATTTAATAATACTGTTTAGAAATTTGTCTACAGATGGGGGTTGGATATATGAGCAAAGTACATTGGATGCATCAATAAAATTGTCAAAGATAAATAAAATGTTCTATTTTAGAAGTTTACTTTTAAAAATGATGAGTTCTGTGACATGCAAATAACAGCTTGGCAAATGACTTGTTTCATAAAAGAACAAATGGATAATGTGCTGGAATGTCCAATGACCAGACTGTCCCATGTAGATGAACAGTCTTGTTAAATAAGAAACACAGAGCCAATGCACAGATGAAAGCCCAAGAGGTCAGAGCTAAAAACTTTACCCTTCACTGCTGCTGTTGTCCTCTTCAGCAAGAGAGTTACTTCCTGTGTGTTTGTATTTATATAGAATTTCTGTTCTGCCTTCTCGTTGGTTGTAAACCCAACCACATGACCTCCTTGTCACTGCCCATCTATACAGACCTCCAGGTCTTCTATGGTTGGTATTGAGATTAAAGGCGTGTGTTTCCATGCTGGCTGTATCCTTGAACACACAGAGATCTGCCTAGCTCTGCCTCCCAAGTGCTGGGATTAAAGGCGTACACCACCACCACCACCACCACCACCACCACCACCACCACCACCCAGCTTCTGCTATGGCTTGCTATTAGCTCTGACCCCCAGGCAACTTTATTTATTAACATACAAATGAAATCACATTTCAGTACAATTCAAATATCACCATAGTCCCATGCCAGGCTTCCTTTATTAGGCAGGGGCTACTCTTTAGGGCCCACACAAGCCCTTTGGCTACTCACTCAAGTCTTCCCTTTTGGGAACTAAGATGCCTACTGGAATCAATTCTTCTACCAATTCTTGTCACACACATTCTAGGCAGTTGGGCTTTGAATACGTTAGTAATGAACCGTTTGGGCTTCTGTCCCCAGAAATAATAATATTGCACCTTCAGCAAAGTCTCTAGCACAGCTTGTCAAGCTGCTCCACCGTACAGCTGTTGGTGGCTATACACTCTTCAAGGATGGAATCGTGCATTGTCCTAACACATCCTTGATTGCCTCTTGTCTAGGCCAAAAAGCACAAAGCTTAGTTCTGCACAGACTCACAGAATCAATCCAACACAAACTTTACCCCACAGTTCCACCCATTCCCTACCAACCATCCAACTGCTCTATAATCCTAAAAATCTCTAGGTAAAGAACACATGGACCTGACACAGAATCTTACCAGAAAGGGATTGAAAGCCAGGTCTCCTGCCCCTTAGACCTGAAAAAAGCTGAGGCAGGAAGATTGCAAGTCTCAGACCTGGATGGGCAACTCAGTGAGATCCTGTCTCAAATTCAATTGGAAAAAGAGGGCTGGGGATATAGCTCAGTGTGAAAACTGTTTAGCATGTATAAGGCCCTGGGTTCAATCCCCAATACTGAAAAAGAAAACAAGCAAGAAGAAAGGAAGAGAGGGAGGAGAGAGGGAGAGAAAAAAGGAGAGTGGGAAGGAAGAAGAGAGGGAAGGAGGGAGGGATTGAAGATGAATTGCAGCTAAGGTTTGTTGAGAACTGGAGGGGAGAGTCTACCTTCCGCACGTAACCTGTGAAAATGTATCTTTCCTCATGTACCATGTGCCCTTGGAGAGAGGTGGGAATCTGACTTTGAAAGTTTATGTGAATGAACTAGCAGTTGCTTAGATATTTTTAAGAAGCAGAAGATAGAACTTTATCCTAAAAACAACTTTCTTAAAAACTCTATCTTCAGCTATTTCCACTTCCTGTTTCACGACAACCAGCCTAGCTTGCCGGTAAGCTGCAGGTTCCGTGGGAGACCCTGCCTCCAAAGATCAGGTGGAGAGTGACTGAGGATGACCCTATTGCTGACCTCTGACCTCCACACACATGCATATGTATCGACATGTACGTGTGCAGACACACACTGTGTGCATGTACACATACATACATAAATGAAAATTCCTCTTAATGGTAGAAACAAAGACATATTAATGATTTTGGATAATACAGATGACTTTTAACACGTGTTGAATGACTTCAAGGAGAAGGGAAGCTGTGTGAGATGGGATATCCAGAAGTTACTTTCCTGGGAAGAATTATTCATCAGAGGCTTGGTAATCAACAATATATAGACATAGCACCTGGGTTACCAACAGATAAACCAAACAGCACAGCACTTTACCCTGTCATTTCACCTAGCACACTTTCTTCTTCCTTATAGGGGCTGAGGATGAGCAGTTGGATTTCTGCTTCTAAGCAGAGAGGTGGGGGTGGTACCTAGTGAATAGAGATTGATGATGTTCTTAAACATACTGGAATGTATAAGATCCTCCTATAACCAAGAATTATGCAACTCAAAATTGAATAGTGCTGAGGCTGAGAAATCCTTCTCAAGACCCATTTTTAAAATTCAATTTGTTCTTTGACAATTTCCTACATGTACATAATGCAATCTGTTTATTCCCCGACTCTCTCTCCCACTCCCATTAACCTCCACCCTCTCTTCCTCCCTAACATTTTTTACCCAGATTCGTGACTTTTGGTTTGGTTTTGTGACCCATTTGGTTTAACCAGGCCCATCTGCATGACTATCAGGTTGGGACTAACCACTGGAGCCTGCTAGGGTCATCTGATACAATGTTTAATGATTTGAATTCCTTCTTTAGGCAAGCCACTCAATGTGGGAGAAGAGTCTGCCTGCCCATCACCATTCTACCCCCTGCAAATCTTCCTTTATCCAGTCATTGATCAAGTAACCTAGATGCCAACTATTGGACTTCTGAGGTCGGCTCTTTGAAGGTAGCTGAGAGCATTGTGTCTAAATAGTTACTTTATTCCTTTTTAGCATTAGTTAGTCCACTAAATTAGGCCTTTTTTGAGTTTATTTTTTTATTAAGAAATTTTTTATTCATTTTACATAATAACCACAGATCCCCCTCTCTTTCCTCCTCCAGCTCCCCCCCCAGCCTTCCCCCACAACCCACCTCCTATTCCCTCCTCCAACAAGGTAAGGCCTCCCATGAGGAGTCAGCAGAGCACACACATCCCTCTTCCTATTTTGAAAGCAATATAAGCAGAGGCAAGTAGCTACCTTCAATGTAATCTCTCCCTGTGTGAAAGTCCCACATTTGGGGGCTTTATGAATGATTGGATTTCTGCCCAAACGTGTTCTCGTTGTTTGCCCTATGTATTCAGATCCCTTGATGCAAGAGACCAGAGAACAATGATGTGAGGTAGGATTTAGTCTGACAGGAGACTCCACAATGCTAACATTGCATTAAAGTCTATCTTTCTAGCAATCCCACCACCTGTGAAATTGGGAATCGGGTGTCAGAGGAAATGGGGCAGAGATATTTCATTTGCAGTGGAAATTCTGCATCATCCCCCAAACCAATGGGTGAGACACGATTTCAGGAGGAACAGATGGGTGCCTGCAAGCATGGGGGCTTTGGATGCTCAGGGGAGAAGGGTGTTTCAGCCAAGCCTCCTGGGGAAGTCCATCTGGTCCAGGCCATGAGAATACACCCCAGGGGGAAATGAGATGAGGCCTGAAGATGCCTGCAGTTCTGGGAGCGGGGGAGGGGGATGCTTATGTAAGGGACAAAAGTTCTCATTGGCTGGGAGTTAGTTTGAATCTTGATGATGACCAATGGACTATCTCTGAGGAAGAAGAAAGAAAATACAGCTCTGCCCAGGGAAGCAACTATGAATCTGATTCACCTTCTTGGTGGTGGTAGACCATGTTTGGAACCCCCAGATGGCCCAGCCAGGCTTCTACATAATGGAAGGTTGACAGTTCCAGATTCTGTGAGTTTGGGGTATAATAGGAACACAGTCAAGGACAATGCTCAGTAGGCATTCGACTCCCACAAGCTGCTTGGTATTATTTTTCACAGTAGGGTTTTCCATGCTATAAGTTATTAAGCCTCTGTAACCCCAATTTCCTAACTTTGCAAAACTTCAGCTACCATTGTAATGTGAATATTCTCTGAAACACAGCACCCTTTGCACACATTCACAAGTAGACAGGATGGCAGTATAACACTCTGAGCATTGGAGAAATCAAAAGGGAAGTGGAAGGAAGGCCTTGATGAACAGTTCTCAAGTCTTTTGTCTCAGTGCTCTTGTACAACCTACTGAATTTTCTCCAAAGACCTTTGGTTAGTGAGTTGTGTCTGTTGATATTTTCACTTTATACATTCAAACCAGGACAATTTAAAATTTATTTGTCAATGCATTTAAAACACCAAAACATTGCATGTTAGCCTACATAATGTAGATTCATTTTACAAATAACCATGGGGGCTAGAGAGGTGGCTCAGTGGTTGAAAGCATTTGTTGAGATTGTAGAGGGTTTGAGTTTGGTTCCCAGCACCCACATCAGGAAATGCACAACTGCCTGTAACTGCAACTCCAGGAAATATGACACACTTTCTGCTTCTACAGACACCTGCATTCACATGCAATTACCATACCCAGATATACCCAGACACACACATTCACATGTAGTTAAAACAATAAAAAATACAGTTTTTGAGACAATAATAACTTAGTGAGATGACTGCCATTTTAAGCCTTTTAGTGTGCCCCTTAATAGAAAGGGGCATAATTTCCTGAATTTAATTTATTATTATTGTTGTTTTTTATCATTATCAGTTAAATGACACTTAAAATGCATACAGATATGGAAGAGAATAAGTGATGGTAATAGCCTTCTCAGATGGGGGGGGAGAGTATTTCCAATACTACACTGAAACTCAACGATAGTTACTTCTCAAAGGTTAGTTGCAATGTGGAATTTGAAAAACATATCAATAAACTGTTTTGTACTCTATTTAATTAAGATTCATTGGCATACCATGCATTTTAAATGGACCTTTTACTACATTATCCATTGGTCATTTGGAACATATGGGCTCCTTACACAGACATTTTTCAAATCTTTCTACATTTCACTAATACCTTTAAAAAACCCATTTATTAATACCACCAATCTCATCCCCCCAAATGTGTGAGTTTTCAAAAACTGAGGTGCTCACAGTTGCAAAATATAAAATTTCCAAAATTCTACTTGTCTCTTAAAAGTTGGACTCTCGGCACTGGCAATGGATATTGTCAGTTGTTTTTCTGGAGTGACGGGCTCATTTATTCATTTTCCAAAGACTGTCTGCCAAACACCCAAGTCTGAAGAGTCATAATTTGTCTGTCAGTTGCTCTTCCAAGTGAAAATGGTGTTCTGTAAATAAATAGCAAGTTCAGCTCACAGCTCAGCCATTGCATGAAAGGCTGGCTTGAGGCAGTCACCAGGCTTCACTCTGTAGTGCATGGTTTGTGTGTGTGTGTGTGTGTGTGTGTGTGTGTGTGTGTGTGTGTGTGT
>CABHPH010157076.1:20481-40039 GCA_902168325.1 Peromyscus nudipes
TGTGTGTGTGTGTGTGTGTGTGTGTGTGTGTGTGTGTGTGTGTGTGTGTTTCCATCTTATCAAACCCCAAATATTAAAAGATGTGAACCCAGAGGTGCAGATTTGATGCCATTAATCATTGTTACTCCTTTATCCAGAGTGTTCTGAGAAGCAGTTGCTTTTGCTTCTTTTCTTTCTTGTTGTGAGAACAGAGAGTTGAAGAACATGATGACCACTTGTAGGCATCCACACAGATGTTGGGAATCCTACTGAGTCACCAGCAGGATGACTCACTGTGGCTTTTGCACCATCAAGGCAGAAACTGTGAACACGGTGACAAAGCTAACCACATCTTCACATTATTAAGAAAATAGTTTGCCCTCAAAGGAACCCTGAAAGGCTCTATGACCCACACTTGGAGCATCACACCACAGTGAGCCTCAAGTAACCCAGAGATTCAGAAGCTCACCTGATGGTAGCCTCACCTGGCTGCAAGGGCTGAACACAAAGAGGTTGCTGGCATCCCAACTGTCTTCTGGTTTGTTTGTTTATTTGTTCCATATAATATGCTTATTGAAAAGATGACTCAGGGTAGACATACAAGATAATTATAGAAAAAATGGCTCTATGATCAAAGCCATGATTTGGGGATTTTGGTAGTCTTTCTAAACTGTTTTCTGTGCCCTAGATGTAAGTAGTTAAATAGGCAGGCATATATGTAAATGTGTATGTGTACATAAATGTGCATGTGTGTGTGCATGTGAATGTTTATATTTGTATGTATGTATGTATATTTGATGCATTATCCCATACATGCTGTCTTGCTGGATTCTGTTTCACTGCTATCATGATGCAGTATCCTTTAGCAGAATATTCTAGACCTTGGCTCATGATAACTCTGGTCATTTGCCCTTATGATTATTTGATGGATGCAGATCAGGGCTCCCACTTAAAGTAGAGATTCAAACACACCACTGCAGTCACAGTCTCCCAAATTACAGTGTTGCCCCTGTCCTTCTGAGAGAGCAGGAAGTGACAGTGTCCTGGAAGGTTCCGCTTCAGGAGGCCATCTAGGCAATGTGAGATTATCACTATCTGTTATAGCCTGACTATGTATGCCCCCCACCTAGGGTCATGGTATACGTGTTTGCTCCCCAGATGGTAGCATTCCTTTGAGAAGCTGTGCAAACTTTAGGAGCAGGAGGAAGCAGGTTACCAGGCTATGTTTTTGAGGGTATATATTATTTCCAGCTGTCCCATCTGCCATGATGCAAAATAAGCTGTTCCTACTACACCTTCCCCACTAGGCATGTCCAACACGTTGCTCATGGAGCATGTGCAGCCAAGGCTAGCTATGACTCCCACCCAACACAACATCATAAACTTACTTAAATCCTATGAGAATTGGGAGGCTCTTTTCTGTTCAGACCTCAACAGCATGATTCTGAAGCATGGACACTGTAGGTGACAACGTCAGGCTGTAATGTCAGAAGGCTGGACATGCCTGGATCCCCCTGAAACCATGGCCCAGAATAATTCTTTCTGCTTTGAAGTTGTCTACACCAAGTGATCGGCTCCATCCCTTGTGAGAGCCACAAAGAAGTCTGAGGAAGAAGTAACTATTTGCTGTGGGCAAGAGATAGGAAGAGGCCCCCCAAAAAGAAAAGCTTCGGAGATGTGGTGCTGCTGGTGGGTTTATTAGAGAATTTTCTGTCAGTGAAGATAAAGGGGAGAGGAAGAAGCAGCTGTAATAATGGTAATAAAGAGCAGACAGCCTGGTATGTACTGGGCAGGTGCAACTACCATGTTTCAGCTGGGTCAAGGAGAGTAGAGGCAGGGAGGAAGAGGTAAGAGGTGAGCTGGAGGAGATTAACAACCATATCACCAAAGGTCTCAAAGGCTGAGATAAGAGGTTTGGCCTTAATCCTGAGGGCAAGGAAGGCCATTGAAAGGTTTCCCTTGAACCAGAGTGGTAAGAACTTTTTTTAAAAGAGATTTCCCATTGACCACAGTATGGAGAAAGATTAGTGGGAACTGGATGGAGGCAACACAGGAAAATAGGTTGGGGGCCCACTGTGTCTGGGTGGGAAGCTCGGGGCAGGTGTCTAGGGATGACTGGATCTCAACCCTTTCCCCAGACAGGTTATCAGAACTATAAATCACAAATTAACCTTTAAAAAAAAAAGAAAGAAAAACACAGGTCTGGGCAACTAGTTCAGTCAGTAAAGTACTTGCTGTGGGCAAGAAAGAAGACCTGAGTTCAACTCCCAGGAACCACATTAAAAGAGCTGAGTGTGATGCAATTACAACTCACCTCAGAGATTCTAGGTGAGTTGTAATCCCAACACTGGGAAGTAGAGACAGGAAGAGCCCTGGAGCTCACTGGCCAGCCAGCCTAGACTAACTGGCTAGCTCCAGACAAGGGAGAAACTCTGGCTCAAAAAGCAAAATGGAAAGGTCCTGGGGGATGACAGAGGTTGACTTCGGCCTCCACATGCATGCATACACGTGTGCACGCACCCATATTCAAATGGGTCATGTGCACTCACACACACACACACACACACACACACACACACACACACAGATAGACACACAGAGAGAGAGACACAGACACAGAGAAAGA
This sequence comes from Peromyscus nudipes, assembly GCA_902168325.1. Classification (NCBI taxonomy): domain Eukaryota; kingdom Metazoa; phylum Chordata; class Mammalia; order Rodentia; family Cricetidae; genus Peromyscus; species Peromyscus nudipes. Next base: position 23,087 of record CABHPH010157076.1, read on the forward strand.
GAGAGACTAAACTCGAGCAGAGGGGAGAGCAGTGCATGAGAATCCTCCCTCTGCCCTCTGTGAGGACTTGATGACTCCGAGTTTCCTTAGCAAAAGTCAATGAGACAATTAAGTCCCTGCCCATTTTTCCTCATCCTGATCTCAAACAGTGTTAAAAAAGGCTTGCACCACACTTTTCCCGCCTGGGCTTGTTAATAATTCATGCTCTCGCCTTCTTCAATTCTTTTGTCTTTGCTGCTTACACCCAGTGGGTTCCTTAAGGCTCCTTCCTTAAGCCTTCCTGAAGCCCCATCTTTACAAACACCCCAACAGCCACTCGGTGAATGGCCATGATTTGGGGCTGGCAACATTCTCGTTATTTTCCATCCAATCCTCATTATGGGATGGAATGTGATCTTTGATGATGTTGTCATCTCACTGTGTATGCAGCTCTGCTTGCCTCCATCATTTTACCCAGGGTTACTGTGGCTTACCCAGAGGAGGAAACTGTGTTGCTACTGGCAGTGTGGGCTGTAGACCAATGACCTCAGTCTCTTCTTAGAAGGGGGCTCTTCAGCCTCTGCATTTGAAGAATGAAAGGTCTTTGTGGTGGGGACTGTCCTGTCTATCATAGGATGCTTGACCGCATCCCCAGCCCCTACCAATTAGATGAAAGCAGTGCCTCCATTCCACAGTTACAACAACCCAACCAATCCCCAGACATCACCAAAGGTCCTCTGGGCCCAGGACTCCCCAGATAACACAGCTGTCCAAGGAGTTTTTAAAGACAATAGCCTCAGAAAACCCCTAACCCTAGCCAGTGCTGAGGAGTCAAAGCTTCATTTCTACAAGACCCCAGCTGGGTCACAACCACCAGGCTACAGGGCTGGTTTCCAAACCCAGCTTCACAGGAGAGTTACCTGGGAATGTCAGGAACCATCCAGGATTGAAACTCCATCCCTCAGAGATTCTAGGTGAGTTGTTGTGGGCGTGATGTCAACACACTGTTATTTGGAAGATCTCCCCAGGTCACATTAAACCACTGTGGCTCACAAAGTTTAACCACAAGCTTCATGTTTTTTCAGATGAGGAAGCTGAGGCCCAGCTGAGGCCCAGGAGAGTTCAGGAACTTCCCCCAATGGAAACTAGTGGCCCCAAGATTCACGATGTAAATTTTTACAACAAAGTGTCCTTGAAAATGCCCCAAAACTCCCTTCTAGTGCCTCTGGTAAGATCGGCCCCACTGCCTATGTTTCTCATTTAACCTCTCCTGACTAGAGGATAAAGTCTTGAGTGTAAACACGAATGTAAAAATGTAAACTATGTACTTCTTTAGAAGTTAGTACATTATCACCTTGCACACAGTGGAGAGACAGCACCGGAGTGAGTGGATGTATAAAGGAAATGTACACAGAGTACCCTAGAGGACTTAGCACCCATCCCTCTAGAGCGAGAATCCAACCCATGCAAAGCACCAAGGAAGTCAGAAAAGCGACTGGTGTTACATCTGGGCTTAGCACAGCTTAGCACAGCTCCTCCTGCCTGATGCTAAGGAACCTTTTAGTTCAATATATATGATGGCAGGAACCCCTGGGCACTGAGTTTCAGGTTCAGGTGGTGCTCTGGTTAGCTTTAAGGGTCAACTTGATACAGCCTAGAGTCATGTTAGAGGGAAGCCTCTATTGCACAATTGCTTCTATTAGGTTGGCCTGTGGGTATGTCTTTCGGGAACTGTTTTGATTATTAATTGGCATGGAAAGGCCTAGCCCACTGTGGGTGCCACCATCCCTAGGCAGCTGTTCCTTGGCTCACAAAAGAAGCAAGATGAGCATGAGCCAGTGTTTGAGGCAGAGAACAAGCAGCATTTCTCCACAGTTTATATTTCAAGCTTCTGCCCTGAGTTCTATCTCTCTAGTGATGGACTATGAACTTGAAGTATATGCTAGATAAGTGTTTTTCTCCATGAAGCTGTATTTGGCCGTGGTATTTGTCACAGCAACAGAATGAAAGTGGAAAAGGCAGTAATCAGAGTACCAGCTCCTTAAAGGGAGCCTTTGTCCATCTAGGGGGGAACCTGGCATTCATCTTCAAACCACACATCTTCCTGTGTAGCCAAACCAACCACAGATCCATAGATAATTACACCAACATTGAGAGTGGTGGTAAAGTACTACTTCTTAAGTATTATGGAGCTAGAATTCAGAGGGACTATGTGACCTTGCCAAAGGCAAAACAAAACCACTTCTCTGTTTATGAATACACTTGGGAGGTGGCCAAGGCAATATACTAGAGTTGAGATGGGTCAGAGCCTTGACCCAAGTCCATGGCCATCTCCAGTTTATCACATCAGGTTTGGGAACTAGAACTGCCCCAAAGATGATGGGGTCCAGGGAGGACTTGATCGTGACAGACAGTGAGCTGTGTCTTAGGAAGATGTCTCTGGCAATAAGGTAGAAGATGGGTGGGAAATGAGGAAGGAGAGGCAAAGGGAATGGAAATCTCCAAGTATGAGTTTAGGATGGCCCAGGAGAAACAGAAGGGATAGATTACAGAGATTTGGGAGACAGAGAGTAGAAAATAGAAAGTCTAAATTAACACTATGTGTGAGAGTTCCATGTGGCTGTTTGGATGGGGATAATGTTTAGAATGGGAGAAGTAGAAATCTTTTAGGGTCATCTACTTTCCCTCCTCCTCTTCCTCCTCCTCCTCTTCCTCCTAGTTATCTTCCTCCTCTTTCTCCCCTTCATTATCCTCCTTCTTCCTAATCACCCTTCTTCTTTGGCACAAGTTATTAAGCCAAAATTCACAAAACATAAAATTGCTGGGTTTTAGTTCAGCTGCCATTGAGTACATTCCATGTTATACAATTACCACTGTCATCCGGTTCCAACACACGCCCGTTATTCCAAAGTAAAACCCCAGCTCCTTCCCAACCCCATCTCTCCTGCTCTTGGCAAGCACCAGTCTAATTTCTGTTGTTTGAGTTACATATAACAGGACTGAAGCGTTTCACAAGAGTGGGGTCATGTCATATGTGGTCCTTTTCGACTGACTCCTTTCACTCAGCATGGTTTGGGGATTCATCTGCATTATAGTTTGTATCAGTCTTCCACCTTTCCCAGGGTGGACAGACCACCATTTGTTTCCACATTCATGCACCGATGGACTCCTGGGCTGCTTTCATCCTCTGATTGAGGACAGCTGTACTTCCGTGAAGGCATGCTTGCCTAAACCCCAACATTCTGGGTATGTTGCTGGGCATTGCTGAGTCACATGGTGGTGGTATGCTTCTCTTCTGGGGCACCCTCAGTCTGCTTCCCATGGTGGCTGCACCATGTGATGTTCTCTCCAATAACGCCCAGGGGCTCCAATTTCCCCAGTGCTGCTTCGTCAACAGCCCTGTCCTTTCGCTTCCTGCTCAACACCAGGAGAAGCCAGTGTCCTTGAACTTAGCACAGGCACTTGATTTCCTTGCAATTAGCCCACTCTGCAAATCAGCATTCCTTCTCACCCTGCAACTCACCTTGACCAGCCAAAGTTTCCCCTGCTGTATTTTAACATAATGCCTTTGATCCAAATAAGTCCAACAAGCCAGCTAAACTTGCACGTTTCAGGCATCCATCCCTTAGCCCTCCTCACCAGTGTGTCCTGGAATTGCTCAAGACATGTTTCTCAGGTTAGCCAGATGCTATACTGTGGTGATAATAGATAGATTGCATCTTTTAACTGTGGTCTTCCCAATGACTGGACAAATCAGCTATGTTGAGAAGGATTCTGGGGTTGTATCTGGTCCTGTAGACTGGAGCAGAATTGATATGAACATTAGCACTGGGAAGATTTTCCCGACTTGTAGACCACTGAACCCTGCTGGTTCTCTACTTATCAGCCCCTACCTGCCTCAGCACGCTCACCTCTCACCTCTCAGTTCTGTCCCAAGGGCCCTCTTGATCACAACTCAGAATCATTTCTCCTCATGGTACTTTCTATTTCTTAAAAGTTCCTAGAACATTCATAGATTCAGACTCTCCCAACACTGACTAAAACCACCCATTTAATGCATACTCTCAGGAAATAATAGCAAGCTAGAACAAGATTGAGGACAAATAGAGAGATGGTTCCTTGTGTGTTCATTACTTTTGTGTAGCTTTGGCCAAAATGCTGGAGAACAACTTAAAGAGAGGAAGCGCTTATTTTGGCTTGCCTTTTCAGAGGGCACTGTCCCTGGTCTCTTGGTCTCAGGTGCTTGGTCATGGCAGCAGGGCAGGAGACTGTCCTTTACTTCTTAGGAGATAGGAAGCAGAGAGAATGAGAGAAAAGAGCCCAAGACAAGACTTGGTTCCCCATAGGATAGAAAAGATGCCTCAGCTTTTAAGAGCCCTTGCATCCACATTGGATGAAGCACAGAAGCCTGTAACTCCAGCTACAGGGGATCTGACACCATCTTTTGACCTTCACAGGCACCTACACTCAGGCATGCATACATTTGCACACACACACACAAATTGCATTTTTAAAATGTTCTAAAAGGTACAGTCCCCAAGGAAAAGCTTACTTCATCCTAGCTTGTCACCATCTTCTAAAGTTTTCACAAACCTTCAAACAGCACCCCCAGCTGGAACTAAGCACACAATGTACAAGTCTGGCAGAAGCATTTTATATTCCAACCCTATCAGCTTGCATCCATCGCCCATCCAATGCCTTGTCTCCAAACGTGGCCATTATACACCAACATTGCAATGGAAAGAGGGGGCCTCTGGGTGGAACAGATGTGAGGGTACATGCTATTCTTCTCTGTATATCTTGTTAGCTGCCAACACTGTGTTCAATGGCCAGTCCACTGGCCAAAGGAGTTGAGTGGCCAGATCCTGCTGTGTCTTCATTTTGTCTGAAACACAACTGTCAAGTCCACTCATTTCAAACACAGTGGTTATTTTGAAGGCCAACAATAAACTCCTGCTCTCTGACTGGCTCTGTGAACTCCACAGGGTTTTCAACTTTGTTTCTTTCTATTTGGGGGTTTAGATCTTTTGAAAGCCAGCACTTCACAAAGCCAAAGCAGACAAGTGAATTCTCCTGATCAGAACCCAGCACATGACCAAGCATGAGCCTTAAAGGGGTCATCTAGCAGTGTCTAAGTAAAACCCAGGCACATGTAGTCAAGTGCACAGGGATCAAGTACACATGAGGTCAAGTACACACACTAACCACTGGGACTTTCCCTTTGCATTTGTTCAGGGATCAGGGTCACACTAACAAGCTGAGCTGAGCAAGAATGACAAGCATCCTCCCATCCTTCTGTATCCACTAGACCTCAGGCACTTTTCCCTGATCTATTCATGAAAGCTTTCCTCACTGGCTTGCTTGTGCCTTCCACTGCTCCATGGAGCATCCAGAGTCCTCATCCCCAAAGCAGAACTCACAACCTCACTGTGATCCTTAAAAATCTTCTCTGGGCCTCTGACCTCTACTGCCTTGGCAACAGCTTTCACAGACCCTCAGTGCTCTCTTGCCAGAGACTGGCTTATGTTTCTTGCAAAGGGCCAGAAAGTCAATAATTGAGGCTTAGTAATTATCACATTATCCCTTTGGAAGTACTAGGCAAGAAAATAGTCAAAGGCAGCATGCAAAGTCATAGTTGGGGCTCTGTTATTTATTTATAAGTCACATGCCAGGAGCCAGATTTTACCTACAGACTGTAGTTTGCCACTCACTCTCTGTACATACATCCAGTGACACACAGTTGAGCATTTTTGTGGGAGCAGGTTCATAGTTTTTGGCACACTTGGGAGTCCATGGCTCCTCAACTGCTGATGCCTGGGGCTGGTCTTGCTCAGCCTTCCAGTTCAGCCCCATCTCTGCTGGGTGGCTTTGGCTATTGATTTTTTCCATGCTTGATTTCTTTCTTGTGTAAAGCAATATAACACAAAGAAAATTAGATAGCATGCAAATGTGGGAAGAAATGGGAAGAAAATGAAACAGAATTCAACTCCACTTTGCCATCATTAATGTAATCCCAGATGTGCATGCTCCAGTATTGCTTGAGAGATCACATTGGTATTGTGAATCTTTGCTGCAATGTGTCCTCTGGGTACACGTCTTTTCCTGTCTGTGTCGTAGTAATAATAGTTTTGATTGGTTTTAGTACAATCAACAAGGGGTCATCTCTGAGAAGTATGCGTCTATCTCTGTTGTTCATTCTGAATCCAAAAGGGAGAAAGTAGGATGGATCTTAGACAGACATATGATTGACTGACAGATAGAGGATATATAAACAGACAGCTAGATAGGCAGATGATAGATATATAGACAGGTAATAGATATGATATAATAGATAGATAGATAGATAGATAGATAGATAGATAGATAGATAGATAGATAGATAGATAGATAGATATAGATAGATAGATAGATAGATAGAAAATAGACAAAAATATTGCAAGGATGAGGATCTCTTAGCAAGGTCTATGCTTTAGGTGAACTACTATATCCATTTGATCTAAAATGAACCATTCTGTAGCATAATCACAAGAGCCCTTCACTAGGCACATTTGCCCAACCACAAACATAATAAAATGAGCTAGTGACTTATCACTTTGTCTACTGGGTTGAACCACATGGAACTTGCAGTTTTGCTGTACAAAGATACTCAAGTGTCTCCATACATATAGGCTAAGTTATGTGATTTTGAATTTCATCTATCTTGGATATCCACACACTGGCCTTGATGTCCTGAAAGGCCATGTGGTGGTAGCATGGGTCTGAGTTCAGTTTTCCTGGTTAGGGAACATGAGCTGACTGCTCTCCTCTCTCAGCATAAGTATCACAGCAGTGAAATGGAGCTACAGCATCTCCACTAGTTGTTGCAAGAAGAATTGCCAAGGACATGTGGACAAAGTGCCCACTGAATGCAGGGTATGGCCAAAGAATTTGATCAAAGAATGTCAACTCCACAGACTCCTGAGTGTACTCTGGTGACATCATACACTTGAGATAGCAGAGCACAGCCCTCTACTCCCTCCCACCATATCCAGTAGTACAGTAAACTCAAAATGATCCAAAATGATCTGGTGTAAGAAGTGAGGGAGTCTGGGAGTCTGAGACTTGAGGTGGGGTCTCTGTGGAATCAGACTGATGGATCAGGAACTTCAGTTAGGAAGCTGATGGACAATAGTTTGCAAGTGCATGATCAAGACTAGCAGACATCCTGTCTGATAAGGACTCATCTTCTGGTTCACCGATACATTATGACTTCTTTCTGGGTGTTTGCACAGTGAAGAGAGCAAACCAGCTCTCATTTGCCTGTATGTATGTGGTGCATGTGTGTGTATGTGTGAGGTGGGATAGTTTCTTTAAATTAAGATTTATTTATTTTATATTATGTGTGTGAGTGTTCTGTGTGCATGTATATATGCGTGCCCTGTGCATGGAATGTGCACTGTGGTATACATGCATACATACTTGGTGCCTGCAGAGGTCAGAAGAGGGGACCAGATCCCTGGAACTGGAGTTATGGATGGTTGTAAGCCACCATGTGGGTGCTGGGAACAATACCGGAGTCCTCTGCAAGAGTAAATGCTCCTAAAAGCTGAACCATCTCTTCAGCCCTTTTAAAGAAATAAAACATAAATATAATCCAGGGAGCATGGGGAGTAAAACCTCCTCTCTCTGTCAAAGGCCCTAACTCCTACCATCCCCTGAGCGGTTGTGATTTCAACATAGGAACACTGCTGGGAGCGTACACTTCAGGCTATAGTAAGTGGCTTCTCTAACGCCAAGCTCATCTGAAGATACATACATAAATAAACTTATTTTTATTCTGTTTTGGGGGGTTTTTTTGAGACAAGATTTCTCTGTGTAACAGCCCTGTCTGTCCTGGAACTCCCTCTGTAGACCAGGCTGGCCTCAAACTCACAGAGATCCGCCTGCTTCTGCCTCCCAAGTGCTGGGATTAAAAGCATGTGCCACCACCACCTGGCTAAACTTATTTTTAAAGAGCAGTTAAAAGTAGAACCCTTCTTTCCCACTATCAAATTTCCTCCTCTGTGGGTGAATCCTTCTCCACAGACACAAGTACATGGGTCTCTACAACCTCATACACTTAGGACAAGGATCACCCTGAGAAGTTTACTCAAGTTTTCTTGTTTGTCAGATGTAAAAAATCTGATGGTACATTGCTTCCCAGCTATAGAAAACCTGTTGATTGATGGCAGGCAGTGGAGACTGCATTAAAGGGTTAAAATAAGTGGCTCAAGGCTCCCCTTTTTCCTACATTTTTGCCCAATAATATTTTGTAGAGCTCAGAGAATGGTTCTCATGTTGAACAGGAGAAAGTAAGTGTCTCTAAGAGAGGATCTGCAAGCTACCTATTTTTTCAACCATGAATCTAACAGGAGAACTGAGAATAGGGGAACCAGAGAATAAGAGAATAAAAAATAACAGGTCTTATTCACTCTCTTTAACATCAGGTAGACATCAAGTAAAGTAAGCATGCTAGAATTGAAGCAAGGCTGCTAAGTGTTTGCCAACACCCATTCTTTCTTTCTTATCAAATGTTACTGTACTAACAAAACCATTTCAAGCCTCCCTTGCAGCTATATGTAGCCATATGGCAAAATGGGCTATCAACAGAAGTGGATGGCATAATCTCAAATAATGGCCATTTAGAAGGAGGATGCTGGAACTTTCTTGTGACCTAAGATGCAGGTACAATGGTTAGAAATAGAAAAATCTATCATAGACTGTGGGGAAGATGCTGAAGATAGCTGAGTAGCTTACAGGTTACAGGCTGTCGCTGAGGGAAATCAAGACAGGAACTCAAGCAGGAACTTGAAGTAGAAATCATTCTGCTTGTTGGCTGACTAACAGGCTCGTGCTTAGTTAGCTTTATTATACAGCCCAGGGATACCTGCTAGGGAATGGTGCTGCCCACAGTGGCCTGGACCTTCCTGCATCAAATAACAATCAAGACTATCCCTTGTATACATGTCCATAGACAAATCAGATGTGGGTCATTCCTCAATCAAGGCTTTCCTCTCAGATGACTAAGACTGTCAAGTTGACAATTCTATCCTAGATAGAACAGAAGCTAACTCAATTTTAATAAAACAAGTACTGGATATACCTATGCTCTGTATGACATACACAGCAAATATGGGTACAGAGTGCCTGGAAGCAAGACAAAAATATAAGATTCTCCCTTCCTTTCCTCTTCCCTACCTCTGTCCCCCTCTCACATTTTCCTTCCCTCACTCACTAATTCTTCACCCTCTTTCTCCCCCCTCCCCCCTCTTCCCCTTCTTGTTCCACAGGGTAACAGTTTTTAAAAAAAATTATTATATGCTGTTGGACATGGTACTGTACACCTATAATCCTAGCACTCAAGGAGGTGAAGCAGGAGAATTCCTGAAAGTTTGAAATGAACATGGACTATATTGTGAGTTCCAGGCCAGGCTAGACTATAGTTAAAAAAAATTCATCAGACAAATGAAAAAGCATGTATTTTTTAAACTATGGGCAGACTTGAAAACCAAGCATTATCATTACACAAGTGACTGTCTGTACCTTGTCAGGGCAGAGTATGGTTTTTTAACTAGAGTGAGGGTCTTTAAACTCCTGAAACAGAATAGTATCTGGTCTAGAATGAGTCAGAGAATTCTCCCCATGATTTACACACCTGTATGTCTAAAATGCAAGGCCAGACATAACTCAGTTCTTGTTAGTTTTGCTATTGTTTTTGGTGTTTTGAAACAGGAACTTCTTTGGTAGCCCAGGCAAGACTTCAAAGCACAGTCTTCCTGCACCTGCCTCCCATGTGCTAGGATTACAGATGTGTGTCACCATGCCTGGCTTAGTGATGTCTGTCCCTGGAAATGGCACCACCAACCATTCTGTCACTCTGGTGACATCCTGGATCCCAGATTATTCTTTTCTCCTCCTATCTGGTTCATCAGCAATGCCAGGCATGGGTGTGTGTCCTGACAGCTACAGTAGCTTTTTGCTGGCCCATGGCTCTGGACTTGCTCCTGTAAAAAACCAGGATGAGTTTTTAAAAGATGAGCATCCAGTGACTGAAGGGATGGCTCAGTGGTTAGGAACACTGGCTGCTCCCTCAGAGGGTGCAGCTTCAGTTCCCAGCACCCACATGGCAGCTCACAACCACATGTAACTCCAATTCCTGAAGATTTGAGGCCCTCTTCTGGCCTCCATAGGCACTGCACACACATGGTAAACAGGCATACATGCAGGCAAAACACCCCTATCAATAAAATAAAAATAAAAATAAATCTATTAAAAAAAAAACAAGGATCCACTCATTTTTCATCTGGTAAAAATGTTCCAAAGGCCTTCCATCACAATTGGTGCCATGTCTCCCCACTCCCTCTCCCTCCATCATCTCTATCCCTCTCCTCCTTGGTTCCTCGGCTCCAGCTGTTGGCTTTGTTTCCATTCTTTATAGATGCTCAACTTATTATTACTTTGCAATTTTGCATCTGATGGCCTACTTTGGAGCAAATCTCTTCCCTCGGCCTGAAACTCAGATCTCTTCTGAATGTCACCCTCCCTCTGCCCTCTCTAAAGACTCCCTTCCCCCACAGTCTCTTGTTTCACTATGTACTAGCATTGCCACAACTCATCAAATACATAATACTGGGGGATTTGTTGATTCATGTGAAATTCCCATTGGACTGGAGCTTCCTGGGACGAGCTGCTTCTGTGACATCTTCATAGCTACATCCCGCACGTCTGGCACATAGAAGATGCTAAATAGTTATTTACAAAATAAGTGAGTACATTGGCTGTAGCATGACATTAACTTCAGGTGAATCAATTTGACCCTTACATTTATATCACTAAATGAAAATCAAAATCCTTCCAAACTTGCTAATCTCAATCCACCCACCAGGACGTCAGGCATTAATGGACCCACACCCCACATTTTACATACCCCAGTTCTCTCCTTGCTGCTCACTCCCAAGCTTGCTTTTCTACCATTATTTCTTCAGCCAATCAAGCCAAGAAATGGGTCAAATTGCTCATCAGTAATCAATTGAGGTGGTGATGAGTAATAAAATATTCCTCTGTTCACATTCACATTTCTTTCCGCCCTCCATTGGCAAATTACAAGCGTTATTAAGAGGTTATTGGACCATTTTATCTATAATTGATGGGTAAACTCTAAACAAATCTTAGAGACACCGGTCAGGGGAGGAATGGTTTTACCATTTCTTGAGTTTTTGTTTTGATCTGTTTCCTTTTGCCTAAGAACAGGCCATGCACAGCTGAACAGTGTATCTTCAGAGTATCTGCCCGCTGGCAAGGCTCCCTGTCATGTACTGTACCTTTAAGCATAGCAGGTAGATAGATGCTTGGCAAGGTAGAGTGGTCAAAATGTGTCAATGCTTTATTGAGCAGGAATCCTGTGAGTTAAACAGCAGTTAATAAGCGCCATTCTTTTCCAGAATCACAAGATCTCTGCTGCATTTTCTTATTGGGAGCTCACAGCTTATTAAGGCGTCCACATGGGGGTTTTAACAAAGCAAGACCACTGTTGCGTTACTATGTTGAAAACCACTCATCCAGGACCTAGACAGATCTAGATTCAAATATCATCTCAACACCCTGTTGCCCACTTAGCTTTAGGTCAGTTACCCAATCTCCCTGACTTTGCATTTTCTCAGCTTGAGAAGCAAGGATGAGAAACAATCCAGCTTCACAGGCTGTGGAAATATTATGATGAGAAGTACAGTCATTACTTTTCTTGTTGCTATAACAAAATCTCTGATAAAATCAACTTCAGGAAAGAAGGGTTTGGACTCACAGCTTCACGGTGCAGCCCATCAAGGCAGCAAGATCTTTCTCCCGAATCCTTAAACAAATCGTTAATGAATGAACAAGCAGGAGAACCTGGTGGTGATACGATTGTTTGGTTTGATTTTCTACCACAGGACAACATAACAAGGACTGGATGAAAGTAGTTGACCTAAGCTCTAGAATTGGTAGTATACAGAAAAAAATAAGATATGGGAAAGAGAGAGGCTAGGAAAGAGGCAGGTTTTCAAGTCTGTTGCCGCCATGGGCAACTTGGTCTGTTGCTGGGATCAGAAGAGAATGGCTCTCTGCCCTCCCCTCAGGTCACCCTTCCCCTGAGTTGCTGATTGGGGCCACTTATGAGAATCACAGGGTGCAGCTGGAAAGGAGGTAGGGTGCATGCCAAAAGCTGAGCTCCAGTGGCATACGCCATAGAGATTTAGACTATCATAAAGAAACTTTGGGTGCACAGGCTGCCCCAAATAAGGGCTGTTCGTGCAGGTCCATGAACCACACCACAATACACCTGTGACACAGCAAGGGCACACACATGACACATGATACATACACAGCAGCTAACTTGTCTGCTATTGTTTCAAATGACCTCCTGAGCATTGTACAGTGACTTCTTCCCCAAATAAAATCATGTGACCTCCACTAAAGGGAGAAGCAGGGCAGCAGATGGAGATAGAACTCTACATTTTGGGACCCTCGGAGTATGACTGTTGCTTGGGATTAAACATGACTTTGAAACAGCCAATATCACATTAACAAGGTTTATGGCCCAAATTACCCTCTACAAAGAGCTATTTAAAGTCAGTGATGGGTGAAAATAGCCTTCGCAATTTCACGTCAACATTCAAGCCCTCAATTGAGTTTCTTCGCTCTAGCTTCATTCAAATAATGATGTTCTTGGATTAATGATTTTTCTATTCAACTGTGTCCCACAGTCATGTGTTTGTTTTATTTGGCGAGGAAGGAATGTATCTTAATTTCTCATAATAGGAGTTTGTGTGAAAGCTGGCGCTTCGGGGGCATGACAGTAATCAGAACCAAGCTTTGTACAAGAGGAAAATTATATTACTGTCCAAATTAATTTGCAAATGGTCACAATGCTTACAAAATACAGACATAGCTGTGATTTCCCTTCTAAAGAGGTCCAGCTCCTCAATAACCAGGAGAAACACAGTGGTGGAAGGACACTGTAACAGATGTATGTCACACTGGGGAAAGCCTGAGCTCAACTTGAAGTGGATGGCACAAGCCCTGGAGTCTGGAGCATGGCAAGATGGGATGGTATTTACCCCTTACCCATTCATTCATGCTTGCTATCTCCTTTCTTTAATTCAATTTTCAACATATTTGAGAATTTCATATAGGTATATTCCCCTCAGCAAGCCCCACTCCCAAATTTGTATCTTGTTGTTGTGGTTGTTAAGACTAATTAGTGTTGTCCACATATGCTAGGTGTGAGGCCATCCACTGGAATGTGGGAAACAAAACGTACCAGTGGCCAGATCCTCACAAAAGGACAATCCCCACCCCTGGCAGTTATCCACTGCCAATAGCCCCTCACCTAAGGGGTAGGGCCTAGAGATCATCTACCCCAACTGTGCCTAGATCTTGGCAGGCTTCGTCTTGTATAGGTCTTGCACAGTTACCCACAGCTGTTGTGAGTTCATAATTCCATTAGCAAGGTCATATCTAGAAGGTGACACTTCACGACATCCTCCCAACACTTGGATGGCTTCTAAATTCTTTCTGACTCCTCTTCCATGATATTCCTTGAATGTTGGTGTCTATGGGGTAAGGTATGATTTATATAAATGCTCCATTTAGAGCTAAGACCCTTTTTCCTACATAAGGCAGCTCATGAGCCCTGGGGACCAGGAGGTAGGTGATAATCACCATCATGTCCCTGGAATTTTACCCAGAAAAGGGACAGCTAGGTAATATAGAACCATAGCTACATGGCTACACAGTAAGGGTTTTCAAAGCCCTGGCCTTTGGTGTGACATCAAACAGGAGTAGCTGTGACCATAGCTCAGCATCAGAAGGAAGAACTTCCTAGAACTCTCTGGGCCTGCTTCCTCATGTGTTGGAGAAGACATTGATAACTCCTACCTTCAGTGGTTGGTAGGATACACTAGACAAGGCCTGTTGCAAGTTCTGCCCGAGGATGATTTTACTTCCATATCCTCAAGTTTGCACTGAGATGTGCAACCAAACGGGAAGCCAGCAGATGGGTTTTTAAAGGAAGATGATAACAATGCTCAGCTTTGAAGGTGGTCAGTGGCCATCATGGCTCTGCAACCCTGCCAAGGGTAGTGCAGAAGCCACTGAAGACAACACGTAGATGATCTGGCAAGGCTGTGTTCTGATAAAGCTTTATTTGTGTGCACTTGGCTTGGAATTTTATGTAGCTTTCCCACAGCATACTTTCTGTTTCTGTCTATTCTTCTTCCAATCATTTCCAAATGCAATAGCCTTCATTTCCATCTCACAAGCCGCTCAAAACTAGGCAGTGGGCTGGAGTTAGCTCATGGGCTCCAGCTTGCTGAAGCATGAACTAACAATTTCCCACACCCCCTTCTAGCTAAGAATCTAAAACTCTACTCAGGTGAATACAGTGCTGGGGAGGGGACAACAGTCAAAGCCACGCTCGACTACAGTTTCCACCTCTTTGACATCTCTATCACCTCTAGCAGTTACTTCCCCTCTCTGGGTATCTGTTTACTCATTAGCCAAGTAGCAAAGACACACCTCATTTGTAAATGAAATTAAAATCACCCTACCACAGACCACCATAGTCAATCCGGCCCCTGTCACACAGTAGGTCATCAGTATACACTGGATGTCTTCCAACCTGGGAAAAGATTGCTTCATTTTGGGATAACTGTGGGTCTAGACAAATCTTCTTGTGAAGGGGGAAATTTCTAGAAACAAGATGGAATTGCCCAAGAAAAGGTGAACAGTGTGTGAACATCCAGGTCCAGGACTTTCCCCAAGGGTAGGATGAAGCAGTCACTATAGCGACTGCAGTTGAGTCTGCACACCACAGTCCCCTTGCCAAAGCAGGGCTTGCCTGAGCACTATGGTGGGTTTCTGCAGAATACACCCATTCTATTGGAGGCTGATCCTAGTATAGAAATATTGAGGTAGATTCCAAGGTTGATCACAGTTAAATTGAGGTTTGGGGACTACTCAGCTCATTAAGAGGTTTTGAGAGAGAAAGGTGGGGGAGGAGGAGGAAAGCGATGTGTAATGCCTTGACTGTTCACCTCCACCTTCCCACTACACCCCCCACTCCCACCCTTGGTCCTGCAGCAGGGAACAGACTCGTGTTAAAACACCAGCTAAGCGCTTACATCATTTTACAATCAAGCAGCTCCAGATCTGTTTATCTGATCAGCCCCAAATTCTGTCAGAGCGTTGACATGTGCATTTCTAAATAATTTCAGGATGTCAACCTGAATAGACCCACAGAATGGGAAAGTTAATTATCTTTGACAACTTTGCCAGCTAATTTCCTATTTATATGTACCAAACCGGGGGCCTCTTTCATCCCCTCCTGTCACAAAGGATTTATCAATCAAATCAAGGCCTAAAATTGTCTGCCAAGGCATTCCAGCTTCCCAAAGGGACGTTTATCTGTTTGAAATCTCGTGGGCTGCCCAGTGACAGAGGGTTGATCTGTAACGGAAGAGGGCCTGCTTCCTCTCTAGAAGGACCCACTGGATGGTCTCCCCTGACTCTCAGCAGCACCCCACCTCCCTTCCTCTCCTTGTCTTTCTCTGACCGCACTTGTCATGCCCCTATTTTCCAATGTCACCATCTTCACCTCTAGGTTTCTCCTGACAGGCCCCACTGAGCACCGGAACCCATCTTGTCTGAGCCAATCCACCGACCCTCACTCAGGTCAGGGCGCCTGGCTTTGACAGGCGCTTTGATGGTGACGGTGGGGCTTCTGTTGTCACGACTTTTCGCTGACAGTTCGTCATGTTCAACTGTAATGGCTATTTCCGTTGCCCAGCTCCCGGGACGGGGGTGGGGTGTGCTGTACTAGACAGTACAATGGGCTGTAGCTTGGTGGGCCAGGAAGGCCTGGACTGAGGAAGCTTCTGTGTTGTCTGCTATGGGCTCCTCCTAGGAACAGCCCAGCTCCTGAAAAAGGGACTTCAGTAACTACAGAATGAGAATTGGCCAGGATGTACCCTTCCCTGCCCTTCCTCTTCCAGAGGTTCTGACTGGGAAAAAGTCCAGGGCAACAGGTGGATTCCTGGTATACACTGCACTATTTCACAAGAACCCACCTCCAGTGTTCTCTGGGATGACCACTCTGCACATGGGTCTCTGCCTTTCAGGAACTTCCAAACAGATGAGTGATGCTCATTCATTTCTCTTGTTCAGCAAATCTATCTATCATATGTCTATCCATCTGTTCATCTCTCTGTCATATCTATCTATCCATATATCTATATATCATCTATTCATCTTACTATCAGTCCATCTACTTATCATTTATCAATTACCTATCTATCCAGATCTTAATCATCTATCGATATCTATCTTCATATATTATCTATCATCACTCTATCTATTCATCTATCATCTATCAATCCCCTATCATCTATGTATCTATCAATCTATCATCTAGCAACTATCCATCTGTCTAATCTATATCAGCAGTATCTTCTATTCACTATGTTCTATGCTGACACAGTAAGATTTCTGTTAACAGATTACCCATAGTCAGAAAAATGAACTATCATTTTCTCATGTACTCTTTGTGAACCTGCACTTGAGGGTATCCTCCTGCTAGCAGAGCCTCTGAAAGCATCATTTGAAGTCAACCTTCAGTGTGCTAGGAGGGGTGGTGTGGCACCAGGAATTGTGGTGATTACCGTCGAGTAAGTGGCATTGGAAGCCGCAGAGGCAAGAAAAGTTGTACATTTGGGGAGAAGCAAGTTACATGGACAGTGACATGGTGAGAACAACGGCCCTGTTCTGTGGCATGGAGAGAACAACGGCCCTGTTCTGTGGCATGGAGAGAACAACAGCACTGTTCTGTGGCATGGTGAGAACAACGGCCCTGTTCTGTGGCATGGTGAGAACAACGGCCCTGTTCTGTGGCATGGTGAGAACAACGGCCCTGTTCTGTGGCAT
>CABHPH010157077.1:7467-25469 GCA_902168325.1 Peromyscus nudipes
AGAGAAATATATAAATAAAATATAAATAAATAAGTCCTGACATGAAATTATGGGACCAAGAACCCTCCAAATATGCCATTGAGTTCATTTTCTGTTAGCCATCTAGTGCTGGGCATGCAGTCTACCCTTAAGAGTAGTTTGTTTCCCCAGTGAAACTCCTTTGGAGAAAACTAAACTTTCATTTGCAAGTGGTTATCTGCTGGAGATAGGTCCTGGCTTAGGGATGGAGGCATGTTTCCACTTCTCCTTAGAGCTCCAGGACTCCAGCTGGTACAGATGTACAGGTCTTGTACATGCTGCTACAGTTTCTGTGAGTTCCTATGTGTGTCCATCCTGTTGAATCAGAGGGCCTTGTTTTCTTGGTGTCTTCCATCCCTTCTGGCTCTTACACTTTTTCTGCCTCCTCTTCCTGAGGGGTTCCCTGAGCCCTGAGGGGAAAGGCTTTGATGGAGACATCTTGTTTAGGGCTGAGTGTTCCAAGGTTTCTCACTCTGTGCATATTGTCTGGCTGTGGATCTCTGCATTTGTTCCCATCTGCTGCGGGAGGAAGCTTCTCTGATGATGGCTGACAAGGCACTGATCTATGGGCACAGCAGAATGTCATCAGGACTCATTTATTGCAGTGTTCCTTTAGTAGAACGTTAGTGTTTGGAGTTGCTTTGGATCCCTGGACTGTCTAGTCTCAGGTTCTTGGTCACAGGATCAGGTATGGGTTCCATCTCCTAGAGTGGGCCTTAAGTTAAATCAGATATAGGTCGGTTACTCCCACAAGCCTTGGGCCACCACTACACTAGCATATCTTGCAGGCAGGACAGCATTGTAGATCGAAGGGTCTGTAGCTGACTTAGGGTTATGTTTTTCTTTGGCAGTGTGCAGAGTACCTTCCTGTACCAGACGCCAGCATGTAGGCTGAAGGCTGTATGTAGGCACCAGCTTGACTTCTCTGTTAAAACACAGTACAACTTTTAAAAGCACCGGTCTTTTTAAACATTCTGGTGGTTTTAAGGTTCAATGTCTCTTTAGAAATTCAAAGACTATTAACTGGGGATTCTTGTAAAATCCAAAATATGTTACATGCTTCCTTATTCCAAGAGGGAAAAACAGGGGTACAGTTACAAGATCAAATCAAAATCAAAATCCAACTGGGTAAAAATGCCCACAGACTTGCCCATGGCCAGTCAGATGGAGGTAACTCTTCAACTGAGGTTCCTTCCTCTCAAGTGACTCTCGAGTTGTGTCAAGTGGACATCAGAAGCTAACTATTACATTACTTATAAAGAGAAAAGATGTATTGAGCTCCCAGGTCTGGAGGTGTCACCCTGAGATTGGGCGAGTATCTGGCGAGAGCAGTGCCCGTGGCAGGAGTGTGCCGTGGACCAAACCCAATTCACTTCTTGAGCCAGGAAGCAGATGAGAAAGAGAGGCTGCTGTGGTCCACTCTCAATAGCTCTCACAAGACTCCCACCTCTGAGAAGTTCTGCCACCTCCCCAGGGTCGCCGTTCTGTGGGGGACAAGCCTGTAACTCATGGACCTTTTGGAGACACTCATTCGAACCATGCCAGTATAATCACTTGGGGGTAATTTTACCTAAAAGTGGGGCCAGAGCTACTTCTGTAGCTACAGTTCCTAAATGCTTTGATCATTCATTTGATCATTCGAGTAGAGATGGAAGCAAAAGATCTCCACGTATAAGCAAGTTAAATAAGCCAGAGATCTCCCTGTGCACCACATTTAACTGCATCACGCCAGACATCAGTGAATCACAGGTGGGAAGGACGTAGGGCCAAGCACATCTGCTGTTTGTGCACTGATCTCACTGTTCCGTGGAAATGAGGCCAGGAAGCTAACATGAAGTTTCATCAAGCTATCTAGACATGGGGCTGGAGGGATGGCTCAGTGCAGCTAGTAACAGCTATAACTCCAGTCTCAGGGGATCCTACACCCTCTGCTGGCCTCCATGGGCTCTGCATGCACACGGTACAGAGACATACATTAAGGCAAAACACACACATTAAAGAAAAAAAAAAGATATCTAGAAACATCTTTCTTTTATTTTTTATTTATTTATTTATCTATTTTTTGAGACAGGGTTTCTCTGTGTCCTAGCTGTCCTAGAATTTGGTCTGCAGAGTTGAGCTGGCCTCGAACTCACAGAGATCCACCTGCCTCTGTCTCCCAAGCGCTGGGATTAAAAGCATGCCCCACCACACCCAGCAACATCTGTCAGAGCTCTTAGCGAGCCCTTTTTGGGTTTGCTGAGCTAAGGGTGTGGGTGCCAAGTGACCTGGAATGATTAAAGCAGAAGCCTTCCCAGTGGATTGACAGCCTCTGGGGAGCAACTGAGAGCCACAGGCACTCTGCACTCCCTGCTCTCTTCCCCTATGTCTTCATGCTGCTGAGATCCTCAATTTCTTGTTCCTGGGAGCAGACACACAACCTGGGAAGAGGGTAAGTGTTTTAAAAATAAGTTCTTATTTTATTTTATGGGTACAGGTGCTTTGACTGTATGTGTATCTGCACCACGTGTGTACCATACCCATGGAGGCCAGAGGAGTGGGATCCTCTGGAACCAGAGTTGCAGACAGTTGTGAGCTGCCATGTGGGTGCTGGGAATCAAACCTGGGTCCTTTGAAAGAACACCAAGTACTCTTAACCTCGGAGCCATCTCTCCAGCCCATACTAATTTTAATTATATGTTGGTGTATGTACTTGGATGTGGGTATGTGCACTTGAGTGCAGGTGCCCTCAGAGACCAGAGGCCTCAGATCCCCTGGAGCTGGAGCTACAAAGAGGGTTGTGAACCATTTAATGTGGGTGCTGGGAACCAAACTCAGGTCCTTTGGGAGAGCAAGTGCTCTTAACTACCGAGCCATCTCTCCAGCCAAGTGGGAAATTTTCTTTTAAAGAAAAAGAATGCTGGGACTAGGGAGGTGTTCAGAAGCTAAGAGTGCTTGCTGCAGAAGCCTAGTGACCAGTTTGATCCTTTGAATCCCCATAAAGGTGGAAGCAGAGCCAGATGTGGTAGGACACAGCTTTAATTCCAGCATTGGAGAGGAAGAGGCAGGAAGATCTCCATGAGTTTAGGCCAGCCTAGTATACATAGCAAGTTTTAGGATAGATAGGGATTATATAGTGAGACTTTGGTTTAAAAAAGGAGGAAGAGAAGGAAGAAGAGTAGGAAGAAGAAGAGGAGGAGGATGAAGAAGAAAAAGAGAAGAAGAAGAAGAATTAGAAGAAGAAGAAGAAAAAGAGAAGAAGAAGAAGAAGAAGAAGAAGAAGAAGAAGAAGAAGAAGAAAAAGAAGAAGAAGAGAAACCATCTGTACAAAGCTGTCCTCCTGACCTCCACATACATGCTGTGGCACACAAATCCCCTCCACATACACGTCATGTGCACACATCCAACAATAATATAAAGGATACAAAAGTATGGTACAGGGAATGGAGATGTAGCTCAGTTACAGAGTGCTTGTGTGGCATGCATGAGGCCCCGGGTTCGATAAATTAATTCTCAGCACTACATAAGCCTGTCATGGTTGTACACACCTGTAATCCTGGCTCTTGGGAAGCAGAGGCAGGAGGACCAGGAGCTCAAGTTTATCCTCAGCTTCATAGCAAATTGAGGTCAGCCAAGGATTCATAAGAACTTGCCTTAAAAAAACACATTAAAATATGAATACAAAATTAAGTACACGGTCTTGGAAGGGTGTGCCACAAGAAAGGGCCATAAATTAGGTTCCATGACTTTCACAGTCAATATGCCTCCAAGTCTGCCCGAGATTTAGAAAGCCTCTTCCGGCCCACTGTATTTTTGGCCATCTATTCTTTTGGAAGACAGCATGGAAAAGAACCAAAGTCCATGGCATTCATTTCTGCTGAATGGATGGCATAACATCAGAGCAGCCTGGGTCACAGAATCCAGCCTCTTTAGTTCATCAAAGGCCAACTTTGAAACGAGAGAAGCAACTGGACATGGCAGGAACCTATCTGGAAAACATCCGGGTTATTATGAGTGTTTTCCAAGCGTTCTCACACTGATTGCTCAGAAGTTGTTCACAGCGCACAATGCAGTGTGGAGAAGAGCCAAGCTTGGCTATTTATAACTTTCTATAGCAACAACATCGCCCCACCCTACCTTTTTTTTAAAATTTCATTTTATGGGGCCTGGGAGTATGGCTCAGTGGTAGAGTAAGTATATTATGCTTAGCATATAATTGAGACCTCGGTTTCAATCTCCAGTAGCTAATAAATAGATGAATAGATCATTAATGGGGCAGTCTCTAGGCTTCCTGTACTGTGGCTAGGAGTGATAGAGCTATGTTTACCTGCTACCTTTCACATTGACCTGTGAGTGGATCTGATGTGATCTGACTTGATCTTGGCTGTGGTTTGGAGAGCTCCTGATGGAACAAGAGTCAATGCAGGTGGATGAGTTGGGGGCTGCAGTAGTTGAGGCAAGAGATGTCAGGGTTTAGTCTTGGTCCTGAGGACTTCTGAGAAAAAGTTAGATTCTGGGTATCTTTGGAAGACGGAGTCAACAGAATAGATGATGAATTAGATGTGGGGTGGAGACTGAGGGATGGGAGGAAAAAGAGAGCTCAAGGGTGTTTCAAGAGTTTTGCCTAAACTACTAAAAGAAGTTCCAGAAAAGGTGAAGATAAAGCCAAGCACATGTTTGGAAAAAGACAAGAGTTCTCTTCCAGAGAAATAGGGATAGAGAAAGTTGACCCATGTAAATAATAGACGGGAGCAGGAAGTTCTGGCATGGCATTATTGTATAGCAGGGCATTGTATAGTCTGGAAAGTGCTCTACCACTGAGTTATGTCCCGAGCCCTTATTTGTTTATGAAGAGTAGTTGGGGCTAGAGAGCTGGCTCAGATCTTAAGAGAACTGGTTGCTCTTTAGAGGACCCTGGTTCAGTTCCCGGCACCCACAGAGCAGCTCACAACCTTCTATAACTACTTCCAGGGGATCTGCTGCCCTCTTCTGGCCACCAGGGGCAATCAGACAGGCCTGTGGTGAGCAGACAAACACGCAGGCCAACGCTCATACACATAAAAATAAAGGAATCATTTTATTCCTATGCAAGGGTCCTGAGCCTCACTCTGAGGGGTGAGAACTCAGCCACTCACCTGGCAAGCTAACTCAAAGTGATGAAGCTGATATGACAAGCCGTGAACAACCTTTCAAAGCAGGACACGACCTTGAGCACATATTTTGATTTCCAGAAACTCTGTCCCTGGAGAAATTTGGGTTTTTGCCAAGTTCTCTACATCTCTAAAATGAAGTTTTGTTTTATTTAACCCTTTGATAGAAAGGACAGTGTATTTTGTTTACATTTTTCACAAGAGAGCAGCAGGCCTTTTGGAATTGGAGCTACCATATGGGTGTCGGGCACGGAACCCTGATCCTTTGCAAGACCAGCAAATGCTTTTATCTGCCGAGTTGTCTTTCCAGGGTCCCCAAATAAAGAAATCTCTTAAAACACAGAGAGCTCTCATTTCCTATGTAGGCTTGGTCAGCCTGCACATTACCATCCTCCTGCCTCAGCCTTCTCAGTGTTAGGAGTATAGGCTACGCCATTGCTTCCAGCTTTACAAAACAAACAAACAAAAAACAAGAAAAAACAACAAAAAACAAGCCCTTTTTCTTTTAAAAAAAGATTTTATTTTTCAATTATGTATGCAAATGTGCTGAGTGTGAGTATGTGTATCTGGGAGTGGGTATGTGTATTTGTGACTGTGTGTGGGTATGTGTATGTGTGTTTGTGAATGGGTATGTGCATGTGTGTCTGTTAATGGTAAGTGCATGTGTGTCTGTGAATGGGTATGTGTGTCTGTGAATGGGTATGTGCATGGGTATGTGCATGTCTGTGAAGGTGCCTGTGGGGGCCAGAAGCATCAGATCCCCTAGAACTGGAGTTGCACAGACTCGATGTGGGTGCTGGCAGCTGAACTCCTATTCTTTGCAAGACCAGCAGGCACTAACTTCTGAGTCATCTCTCCAGACCCAGGAATTTCTTTTGATCACGAAACTGACCAGCATTTGAGCCCCAGTCTGTGGGATATGAATCTAAACATTTGAATTTTCAAGTCAGCCAAGGAGGGGGCCTCTATAATTACCAATGCAAAGAACATATGTGTGCAGGTAAATTGTGTTCCTTTTCCCCTAACATGTAGCTAGTCATGGCCTGTCAGTATCCTAACTAAGTGAGCATAGCCAAATTATACTTCCCCTGGAAGCTTTCTCAGTCTTAAAAAAACAAACAAAACAAAACAATAAATAGAAGAAGGAAACTCAGGATTACTTTATTTGTAATTTAAACAATGATATTTAAAAGACAAGTCTCAAGGATAAATTACCAGCAGTGCTGAAGGAGAATCCTGTCCTGTGGAGGGTAGTCTTCTAGGTGCCTTCCTTCCCATTACTTTTTATAATTTATTTATTTTACGCGCATTGGTGTTTTGCCTGCATGTACGTCTGTGTGAGGATGCTGGATCCCCTGTAACTGGAGTTACAGACAGTTGTGAATTCCCATGTGGGTGCTGGGGATTGAACCCGGGTCCTCTGAAAGAGCAGTCAGTGCTCTTAACCACTGAGCCATCTCTCCAGCCCAACTTTCCCATTACTTAACTAGCTAATTAATGTAATGATCTCCTCCGTGAGCAAAAATGTGCTTATCTTCTCCAACAAGAGACAATACTTGCCCAGTTATGCCATTTCTTCCTTCCTTGGTTTCATGTATTCATTCACTAACCATTAATGAAAGCCTTCTGTGTACCAGGCACAGTGCTAGGCAACCTGAACACAGTTGTGAGCAGAGTATCTTCCTTGCTATAATGGGGCTTTCTTTCTAGTTGGAAGGTAGAAAAGTAAACACATGGGTCTTCCAACTTCAGTAATCCCATAGATTAGATAAGCTGAAAAAGTCCTTGTTCCATACTGGCTAAGAAGAATGGAGATAGAGAGTTGATGTGTAATGTGGCAACATCTCCGGGGTCCAGAGTGAATGCAGAGCTGAACTCCAGGGTGGTGTGAGAGGAGAAGACACAGCAAAGCTGTTCCAACATTCAGAAACATTCCAGGCATACCCCAGGAGGGAGGACGCTACACAAGGGTGTGAATATCGGGAGGTGGGAATCATTCTACCTTGGTGGCTGGCTTCCCCAAACCGCCCGGCAGAGCACTAAACCGAGTGAGGTGCTGGCCAGTCAGTGGCCAGACAGTATGGGATGCGGATGGGAGAACAGAATTATAAATGCCAGGAGGAGGGGCTGGAGAGATGCCTCAGCAGTCAAGAGTGCTTGTTGCTCTTCCAGACAACCCGAGGAAGGTTCCCAGCACCCACATACCGAGAAAAGGGCGGGCGCTTGCAAAGGCTCGGCTAGTAACTCCAGCTCCAAGGGATCTGCTGCCCTCTTCTGGCCTGTGGAGGCACTGCACCCATGTGCACACTTCCCCCCCTCCCCTACATTATATATTTTATTTAAAAAAAAATAAAAACAAAAAAACCCGAAAAAGCCAGGTGTGGTGGTACACTCTTTTAATTCCAGCACTCTGGAGGCAGAGGAAGAAGACTCTCTCTGAGTTCAAGACCAGCCTGAGTTTCAGGCCAGCTCGAAAAGAATACCTCCCTCCTAGACAAAACAAAACAAAACAAAACAAAAAACAAACTCCAAACCAAACAAACAAATCCCACAAGCAATCAGGTAAGACTGTAAATGGAGAGCATATCACTTCTTTTATGGATCATGATTTATTTTTGGTTGAAGTAGAAGTTATAACCATAAAGTTAGATATATTTAAAAGGCAATAAATTGGGTGGTGGCAGCTCAAGCCTTTGATCCCAGATGGATCTCTGAGTTTGAGACCAGCCTGGTCTACAGAGCAAGTTCCAGGTCAGCCAAGACTACACAGAGAAACCTTGTCTCAAACCCCTCCTACCCCCCACCCCCATCCCCCACAAAAAGGTAATTATCCTTCTCTTGCCCTAGAATTAAGTGTGTGGTGGACTGGTGCTGGTTAAAACTGACATCTGCCCACAAGTTAGTATGGAGGAGGATCATGATCAAACCCGGGGTGAGTGTGTGTGGGGGGGAATGGATGCCATTACTGGGCATGGGTTGTGTCTTTTTGGAAGGAGCTGAGTGTGTCTTTTGTTTGCCTTTGAAATAATCATATTATGTGAGACAGAAGCATTTAAAAAATTGTATATGGTATTTTAAAACGTGGGAACATGTTGCTTGGCAACCCGTGGTTGGAATGCAGAGGACATCTGTTGTTTTCCTCTTTCAGCCTTTCTATCAGCCTTCTATCGCTCTCTTGTGGAGAAGCCCAGCCCCCACTGCACACTTGGTGGGACTGTCAGTCACGGTTCAAAACCCCCCTGGTCAAAGAATGATGTCCCATCACAGCCAGGCCAGGCCAATTGGAATCACTTCCTCTTGGGAACAACAACAACAACAACAACAACAACAACAACAACAACAACAACAAAATAGCGTGAGACAAGAGGGCAAAAACCACTCGGAGTTAATTAACTCCGGGATAGGTAGCAGTATGAAGGGATTTGTCTATGATCTGCGTATCTGGAATCACCTCGATCCCTGATATTTTAATATAATACTCTCCTGCTCTGATGGACAGTTTTTCCAGATTGTTTTGAGTCTATGTATCTTTCACATTTTTCTTTCAATAAATATTTTAGTTTTTGACACAGATCTTGCTGGGTAGCCCAGGCCAGTCTTTAATGTCAGTTTTCTCCCAAACGATGGGATTAGAGGGCGGGAACCACACTCGGCTTTCTGTTCCTTCTTCAGTGTGTCAGAGCTGGTTGATGTTGTTTGCAGCCAGAGAGCTTTAATTCCCCGTTGCTCCTTTGGCACTAACTCACTTGGGAAAACACTCTAGCAAGGGGAGGCATAAGTGTGAGGAATTATAATGATGAAGCTTTTCCAATATATGCGCATGGCAATTTCCTCCCCCAGGCACACCTCCACAGTGTGTAAGTTAGCAAGGCTCTCTGGGAAGATGCCAGAACTTTCTGACACGTTGTACTCAGAACTACTCCCTAAGGTGTGCCTTTTTAACTTGGGTGCCACCAGCAGGCAAGAAGGCTCCGGTAAGAGCATTTGCCCTGTAAGCCCGAGGGCCTGAGTTTGATCCCTGGAACTAACCAGTGGTAGAAGGACAAAATCAACTCTTTTGAAACTTGTCCTCTGGTCTTCACACACGCACGGTGGCACTAACACACGTCACACACACATAACGGTAATAACAATAACATGCACTATAAAAAACCTCTAGGAAATGTCGCTGGTGTAGACTGTGGTGTGAACGGCCCCTGTGTGTTGTGTAGTGGTGGGCCCTGTGCACCTCTCTCTTCTTGCCCTTTTGAAGCAGTCCATCTGTTGAATTTGTTCTTTGATGCCTCCTCCTTCTCTTGAATTTTTTTTCTCAAGTGTGTGATTGAGCATGTGTAAGCCGTTAAGGTCTTATTGATACAGACTGATTTGCTGCTGCTGTTTTGTTTGGGGGGTTGTTGTTGTCATTATTTTGTTTTGTTTTTGAGGCAAGGTCTTGTTATGTAGACCAGGCTGGCCTCAAACTCAGAGCTTTACCCAAACTCTGCCTCTGGTTTGCTGGGATTAAAGGCATGTGCCACCACACTGGCTAGACTGATTTCTTTAAAAAAAGAAAATATCAATTCAGAATAATTTCTTTAAGAAAAAGATGTATTTGAACGGGTGGTGGTGGCTTATGCCTTTAATCCCAGCACTCGGGAGGCAGAGCCAGGAGGATCTCTGTAAGTTCGAGGCCAGCTTGGTCTACAGAGCGAGTTCCAGGATAGGCTCCAAAAGCTACACAGAGAAACCCTGTCTTGAAAAACCAAAATAAAAAAATTTATTATTTTTAATTTACTTTTATTTACGCTTATGTGTGTGTATGTCTATGTATGTATGTGTGCTTGTGCCCATGGAGGCCAGAAGAGGGCATTAGATCCCCTGGAGTTAGTGTTACTCATTGTTGTGAGCTGCCTGATGTGGAGCTTCAAGAAGAATATATGTTCTGAAATGCTGAGCAATCTCTCCAGCCTCATATTTTATTTGTAAAATTATGGGTATGTGTGTCTGTATTCAGTTATGTGCACATGAATGCAGGTACCCTTGGAGGCCAGCAGAGGGCATCAGATTACCTGGAGCTGGAGTTAGAAGAGATTGTGAGCTACACAGTACAGGTGCTTACAAACCAAACTCATATCCTCTGCAAGAGCAGGATGTACTCCATTCCCCAGGTTGATTTCTTTGGGTCTGAATAAAATGGTGGACAGATTTTGTTACAGCTGGGCCTGAGGGTACATCCCTGTAATTCTAGCACTTGGGGGATAGAAACAGGAGGATCAGGATTCAAGGGCATTTTTGGTGGGCCAGCCTAGGTAACATAAGACTTTGTCTCAAACAAAACAAAACAAAAACCTTTTTTTTTTTTTTTTTTTTTTTTTTGGTTTTTTGAGACAGGGTTTCTCTGTGTAGCTTTGGTGCCTTTCCTGGAACTCACTCTGTAGCCCATGCTAGCCTCAAACTCAGAGAGATCCGCCTGCTTCTGCCTCCTGAGTGCTGGGATTAAAGATGTGTACCATCACTGTCTGGCCCTAAAAAAACTTTTTTAAGGTTCTAGGAGAGCTAGATATGGTGGCACTTACCTTTAATCCCACTACTCTCGAGGCAGGCAAATCTCTGTGAGTTTGAGGGCAACCTGGTCTATGTAGAGAGTTCCAGGCCAGCCAGGGCTGCATAATGAGACCCCATCTCCAAAACAAACAGCAACAAAATAGAGAACAGAACAAAACAACAAAAAAGGCCCCGGGAAATGTGCCGAAATGGTACAGGAGCCTAAATTCGTGTGTGAAGTTGACGCCCTCATTCCCAGTGTGGTTGTTCCGGGAGACGACTCCTGTAAGGAAGTAATTAAGGGCACATTAAGATTGGAGCCTTGCCGGGCGTTGGTGGCGCACGCCTTTAATCCCAGCACTCGGGAGGCAGAGGCAGGCAGATCTCTGTGAGTTTGAGGCCAGCCTGGGCTACCAAGTGAGTTCCAGGAAAAGGTGCAAAGCTACACAGAGAAACCCTGTCTCGAAAAACCAAAAAAAAAAAAAAAAAGATTGGAGCCTTAATCTGGTGAAATCAGTATTCTCGTGAGACACCAAAGGAACACACCTCACACCTCCACACAGGTACACACCTCACACCTCCACACAGGTAGGTACACACCTCATACCTCCACATAGGTAGGTACACACCTCACACCTCCACACAGGTAGGTACACACCTCACACCTCCACATAGGTACACACCTCACACCTCCACATAGGTACTCACCTCACACCTCCACACAGGTAGGTACACACCTCACACCTCCAAACAGGTACACACCTCACACCTCCACACAGGTACACACCTCACACCTCACACCTCCACACAGGTACATACCTCACACCTCCACACAGGTACATACCTCACACATCCACACAAGTAGGTACACACCTCACACCTCCACACATGTACACACCTCTCACATCCACACAGGTACACACCCCACCCCTCTACACAGGTAGGTACACACCTCACACCTCCACATAGGTAGGTACATACCTCACACCTCTACACAGGTACACAAGGTCACTGGAACACACGAAGAAGACAGTAGTTTGCAAACCAGGATGTAATGGCTCACCAGGAACCAAATCAGCTGGTACCTTGATTTTAAACTTGCTAGCTTCCAGAACTGTGGGCAAATATCTTTCTGTTCTCTAAGCCACGTGGTCCATGACATTTTGTTACTGCAGTCCAAGCAAAGACAGAATTAAATAGATAGATGGAAGTGGAGAGAAGGCTATTCTATTCTTCAAGAGCGCTGCCTCTAGACTGTCACCATCTTGC
This sequence comes from Peromyscus nudipes, assembly GCA_902168325.1. Classification (NCBI taxonomy): domain Eukaryota; kingdom Metazoa; phylum Chordata; class Mammalia; order Rodentia; family Cricetidae; genus Peromyscus; species Peromyscus nudipes. The sequence goes on from CABHPH010157077.1 coordinate 19,407, forward strand.
TAGACAAGGAAGTGAAAATTTAATGTTTTTTGTGAAGAGGACCAATCAATAACAGATGTGAGAATATAGTAGAGAATCAGCTTTGTTATGGATTTTACTGTTTTCCGCAATACATTATCTATAAACATTGCTCACTATAGCAAGGTAATTATACCGTCAACACACACACACACACACACACACACACACTATAAAACACAAACCCTATTAGCCATTAGAAAAATACAAACCCAAACCATAATGACTGAGCCAAATAAAAACAAGCAAAGAAAACAGGATTGGAGAGATGCTCAGTAGTTAAGAGCATGTGCTGCTTTCCTAGAGGACCTGAGTTCAGTTCTCAGCACTCACATCAGGTGGCTCACAACAGCCTGTAACTCTAGCTTCAAGAGAGGACACCCTCAATCCCAGCACTCCAGAAGCAGAGGCAGGTGGATCTCTGTGAGTTCAAGGCCAGCTTGATCCATAGAGCAAGTTCCAGGACAGCCAGAGCTACACACAGAGAAATTCTGTCTTGAAAAACCGAGAGAGAGAGAGAGAGAGAGAGAGAGAGAGGAAGGACACCCTCTTCTGACCTCTTCTGACCTCAGCACCTATACTCATGTGCATACACACACATGCATGCATACAACTAAAAGAAATAAAAAAATCTTATGAAAACGAGCAAAAACTCATAACAGAACATGGCTCTCCACCCAGTAGGAGAGCTGTAACCGTAAGAGACAAGCATTGAGAGAATGAGAGCTTAGAACCCCCGATCCATTGATGGGGGTGGGATAAGGTTCTGCACCTGCTGCAGAGAACAGCCTGGCAGTTTCTGAAAATATCAAGAATGGACTTATGGGGCTGGAGAGATGGCTCAGTGGTTAAGAGCACTGGCTGCTCTCCCAAAGGACCTGGGTTCAATTCCTAGCACCCACATGGCAGCTCACAACTGTCTGTAACTCCGGTTCCAGGGATCTGACACTCTCATACAGACAAATGTGCAGGCAGAATACCAATGTATGCAAAAAAAAAAATGGACTTATTACTACTCCTAGGTATATGCCCAAGAAGATTAAAAACATGTTCATACAAAGCCATGGCTATTCAAATAGCCAAAAAGGGAGAGGGGGAGGGGGCATAAACAGCCTAATGTCCATTAGTTGATGAATGTATAGAAATGTGAGCTGCCCATAACTGAGATGCTGAGTCCCCAAATGAGTGAAGTGACGAATGCCACACACAGATGAAGTCTGAAGGCATTGTGAAGGAAACAAGGACCATGTACTACACATTCCTACTTACGTGAAGTGTGAAGTAGGAACGTGGTGCAGAGCTTGCCAAGTACTAGGCGAAGGGACTAGGGAAGGGCTGTTAATGAGCATGTGGCTTCTCTTGGGGGCAATAAAATGTTTCTGGAATTTGGCGGTGACAGTGGTTGCACAACCTTATGAAAAGGTACATATTATGTACTGGGGTGGTGGTGGTGAATTTTATAGTGTGTGAATTATGTGTCAATAAAGAACACCAGAAATGATAGCAAGGTGATTTCAATGCTTGTAGACTTCAGTAACACCATTCGACCTTGCGTTTTTTCACCAAAATGTTAAGGAAGAAGGCACGTCTGGGGTTTGGGGATACAGCAACAGCAGCACTCTCCACAAGCATGTGCATGGGTTTGGTCTCCAGCACTGCCAAAAAAGCTATCGCCGGAATAAGAGAACTGACTGATTATGAATTATGAGCCTCTAACTTTCAAAAACACACACATGCTAATGATGATTGCAACACAAAGGTCTGCAAAATGCAAACAATGCCTTCAGACTTAGCATAGAAAGCCAGCATTTCCTTTAATTCCACGTAGAAATTAAAGACACGTTCATAGTTTAACGTCAGTCATAATACCTCCAACGCATAATAGATACTTTATTTTTTACATTTATGTATTTATTTATTTGTATATGTGAATATGTATGTGTATGGGAACATATGTACCACAGTACATATGTGGCGGCCACAGGACAACTTGTGGGATTAGGTTCTCTTCTCGAACCGTGTGGGTTCTGAGGATCGAACTCAGGTCTTCAGTCTTGGTGGCAAGCGCCTTTACCTGCTGAGCTATCTGGCCAGCGTTCTTTTAAAAAGAGTCTAAAATCCAAAACAGGATTGCAATAGTTTGTAGTTCTTTTTTAAGGTTTGTTTTTATTTGTGTGTGTGTGTGTGTGTGTGTGTGTGTGTGTGTGTGTGTGTGTGTATGCAGCATGTGCAGGTGTCTAGGAGAGTGTTTGATCTCCTGGAGGTAGAGTTACAGGTTGTGAGCTGCCCTATGCTGGAACTAAATTTGATAGTTGCACAAATCAGCTTGCTATCATTCCTGGTGTTCTTCATTGACGTACGATTCACACACTATAAAATTCACCTTTCCAAGTATATAATAAAATAACCTTTTGTTTGTTTGTTTGTTTTCCAAAACAGGGTTTCTCTGTGTAGCCCTGGGTATCCTAGAACTAGCTCTGTAGACCAGGCTGACCTCAAATTCAGAGATTCATCTGCCTCTGCCTCCTGAGTGCTGGGATTAGGTGGCATGCACCACCACCGCCTAGCTAAAATAACCTTTTTATATAAATAAAAAATTAAAAAAATCTGTGAGATTGCACAACCATTGTCGTTACCAAATTTCAAACTCACTGTTCAGGGGTAATTCAGCCTGTCTAGATGGAAGGCGTGGTAGCACTCATGGAGCCAAGAGCAGCTCCTCTCTGTGGTAGCAGGAGTGTGCCGTTCGGTTACATTTTGGCAGATCAAGGATGGGATAACTCAGGTGGGAGGTGGAGCCAGTCTGTAACCCCCACAGCCCACACCTGTATCTCTAATTGCCAGCTAGATCCCATGTGCAAAAGGCTTCTTACTTTTCAAAACTGTCACCATCTGGGGACCAAACAGCAAACATTCAACCATGTGCACCTTGGGGTGGGGGCATTTTATAACCAAACTTTAAAGAGAATTACCCAGACACAGTTTTCATCATCTAGGGCCAACAAGGACATGAGCAAATTAGATGAAAAGAGCGAGGCCTTTGCACCTAGACCCTCCTAGAAGCAGGAAGTAGCCTAGTCATTTGTAAAGTTAATTTCCTTTTGGAAGAGAAGGGATGATTCAGAGGGAGCAACCAAGAGCCCAGATGTTGAGTCAAAAACCACAGGGAGTGACCCTCAGGCCACTGAGCTAAGTTCTGGGATTTCAGAATTGTCTTTGCTCCCATTTTGCTCTGTTTTTGAGAGTGCAGCTACAGAGGTTACCCCATGCCTTTCTGGTTTGTATAAGAGGCAGAAACCTGCCTGTTCAGTTCACTGTGTAAGGAAGGGCTGTCCAATCAGGAGATAAATCAAGGAATATTATGATAGTCTCAGTAGGAGATGATGGTGGCTTCGAGTGGATAATTGTCCATAAAATGATTATGTGATGAGACCCAGAATATATTTTGAACTTAGAGCCCATAGGTTTTTTTGAATATTAGAATGATTCATGGCTGGGCGGGACACTGAATATGACGCCACAATCTTTAGCTTGAAGAACTAGGTACATGAACATCCCTCTGTGACTCCTTAAACATTTTAGATCTTCCCAAATGCTGGGATTAAAGGCATGCACCACCATGCCCAGCTAGATTTATTTATTTTTATGTGTATAATTGTTTTGCCTGTGTGTATGTATGTGCACCAATCTGTGTGCCTGGGTCCACAGAGGTCAGAGAGGTCATTGGAGGGACAGAAGGTTGTGAGCTGCCACATGGGGACTGAGAACTGAACCCAGGTCCTCTGAAAGAGCTTCAGATACCCTTAATTGTTGAGCCATCTCTCCAGCCCCTCTCCTGTGACCCCTTTTGACTGTTCATTTTCAGATGAAAAATTTCAAGAGTAACCACTGTGTCTATTTTCTGACTGTCCACTTTTCATCCCACTCCTGTGTGGTCTCTGCTGCCTGGCCCTCTACAAACAATGCTGCTGATGTTGTCAGTGGTCACCATCATGCTACGATTTTCAGTTCTCTTCTCCACATGATCATCATGTGGCGCTTAATACGAACTTACACTGTCTTTTTCTAAGATTTACTTTTTATGTTTATTTGTATGTGTGTGTGTGTACTTATGTACAGGTACCCATGGGAGCCAGAACAGGACATCAGACCCCCCTAGTGCTGAAGTTACAGGCAGTTATGAGCTGTGGGTGAACATGGTGCTGGGAACTGAGCTTGGATCCTCTGAAAGAGCATCAAGTGTTCTTAATGGTCAAGCTGTCTCTCTGGCTCTCTTCCCCATGCCTTTAAAAAAAATTTCGGGGCTGGAGAAATGGCTCAGAGGTTAAGAGTACTGACTGTTCTTCCAGAGGACCTGAGTTCAATTCCCAGCAACCACAAGGTGATTCACAACCATCTATAATGAGATCTGGTGCCCTCTTCTGGCCTGTAGGCATATATGCAGGCAGAACACTGTATACGTAATAAATAAATAAAATCTTTAAAAAAAATAAAAAAATAAAATAAAATAAATGTCTTCTCGTACCAGGCGGTGGTGGCACACGCCTTTAATCCCAGCACTTGGGAGGCAGAGCTAGGCCGATCTTTGTGAGTTTGAGGCCAGCCTGGTCTACAGAGTGAGATCCAGGAAAGGTGCAAAGTTACACAGAGAAACCCTGCCTCAAAAAACAAAAAGCAAAACCAAAAAAAAAAAAAATTCTTCTCTTCTCTTGGCAATATTTTAAAACAAATGTTATGTTAATTTTCAACATTTTATTTATTTATCGTTTATTTATTGTGTATATTCATGTGCTTGAGTGTAATGCAGCAAGTGCACGCAGGAGCCAGAAGAGGGCCTTGGCTCCTCTGCAACTGGAGTTACAGATGGTGGTGAGCCGTCATGTTGATGCTGGGAACGGAATCTGGGTTCTCTACAAGAACAACAGTAAGGGCTCTGAACCACCGAGCCATCTCTCCAGCACACACACACACACACACACACACACATGCTCCCAGACAGTTTTGGGCCCAGAACTGTTCTGGTTTTCCTCTCTGTTTCTCTAGCTGCTCCTTCTAAATCTCGTTTTTGTCTTCTCTTCTAACTCACTGTCCATGATCCGTTCCGATCTCACTCTTTCAAACTCAGAACTCTTCACTCATGCCTGCTGGCCAGATGTTTTCTGACCTTCAGGTCCCACTCACACATTCAGAAAACCGCACAGACACCCCAAATGGAACACTCATAAGGCTCATCACTTAACCTCCCTTCAGGGGACGCAGTGTGCCTAAGGAAATATCACTGGTCTAGCTGTTTAAGCCTGGTGGTATGCAATTACTCAGCCTTCTCATACCCGGGCCACACGTCAGTCACTGTCCCTTCATTTCTTCTCATTCCTACTGCTAAGCCATAGCCACTCCTGCCCTTGACTTCTGCATCCGCTTCCTTTTCTGGCTCCCTTGTGTTTATCGTCCCCCTTACTCATGGTCTGGCTTTAGAAAAGAGAGTAGGGCCAGGAACTAAACCACCTTCAGGACTAAAGACACACACACACACACACACACACACACACACACACAATGGGGGAGGAAAAGGAAAAACCAGGAAGCCCAAGAGATTAATGTCTGTTCATTTCCCATTCCGTGAAAATGGCCCCTTTTTAATATCTTTTATATGTTGGGATTGTATGCAAATGTTTCATTTGAAAAGTAAAGACACATCATATTAAATTAACGTTCTTCCATGCAAGATAGTCCAAAATCAGCCAGGCACACGCCTTTAATCCCAGACTGAGGCAGGAGGATTGCAAGTTGAAGGTTTGCCCTTGGCTAAAGAGTGAGTTCATGATTAGCCTGGGAACTAGAGAGATGGCTTGGTGATTAAGATCACTGGCTGTTCTTCCAGAGGACCCGGGTTCAATCCCTAGCACCCACATGGCAGCTCACAACTGTCTGTAACTCCAGTTCCAGGGGATCTGGTATCCTCACATAAGCATAATGCAAGCAAAACACAAATGCACATAATAAATAAATAAATAAATAAATAAATAAATAAATAAATAAATAAAT
>CABHPH010157077.1:25869-41070 GCA_902168325.1 Peromyscus nudipes
GTTTGTGTGTGTGTGTGTGTGTGTGTGTGTGTGTGTTTTGGTTTTTCGAGACAGGGTGTCTCTGTGTACTTTTGGTGGCTGTCCTGGATCTTGCTCTCTAGACCAGGTTGGCTTCAAACTCACAGAGAACCGCCTGCCTCTGCCTCCCAAGTGCTGGGATTAAAGGCGTGCGCCACCAGCGTCCGGCTTCCCTTTATTCTTGTGCTCAGGCACACTGATCTCAACTTCTTCCTTTTTTTCTTTTTACATTTTAAAAATAATTTATCTTTATTTTTATGCCCATCAGTGTTTTGCCTGCATGTGTGTCTGTGTGAGGATACACAGTTCAGAAGTCCTGGAACTGGAGTTACAGACAGGTGTGAACAGGTGTGGGTGCTAGAAATTGAACTCTGGTCCTTTGGAAGAGCAGCCAGTGTTCTTAACTGCTGAGCCATCTCTCCAGCCCCTGATCATCTCAATTTCTTGAGCATGCTTTCTGCATACTGTCACATTCTGTGTGTGTGTGTGTGTGTGTGTGTGTGTGTGTGTGTGTGCGCGCGCGCGCGCGCGCGTGTGCGCGCGCTTCTTCCCTGTAATAAAACCTGTTACCTGTTGCTATCTGCTGTGTCTGAGGTTTTCCCTTTGCCTTTAATCAGAAGAGAAATGAAAGCCAGTAACTCCTAGAAGTTAACACTTTTGCATCAAAGCCTGATATATAAAATATACACACTAGGGCCATTTTCTTTTTCCTCTTTTTTCTTCCCTTCCTTCTTCTCTCTCTCCCTCCCTCCCCCTTCCTTCCTTTCTTCTTTCCTTCCTTCCTTCCTTCCTTCCTCTCCCCCCCCCTCTGTCTTTCTGACTAGGTATCACTGCACAGCCCTAGCTGTCCTAGAACTGCTATGTAGAGCAGGCCTGGAACTCACAGACATCCACCTGCCTTGCCCCTTGCTGAGAATTGAGCCCAGGTCCTACGGAAGAGCAGTCAGTGCTCTCAAGCCCTGAACCACCTCTCCAGTCCCACAAGTGGGTCGTTAGTGGATCTTCATTCTTGTTAGTCTGGTTACATTGCTCTGTCAGACTGGGAAAATTTGATTTTTCCTAACTTGTACTTTAAAAGAAAAACTTAACACCACTGCAGAACGAAATTTACTTACTTAGTGGGAAGATTACCACCCAAGTTTGGAATCCGAAAACTCTGGTTTCAAATTTAGACCCTGACTAAGCAAGTTAACTAAGGTCAGCTTTAGTTTCCTCATCTGAAAAGGGAATACACCCAACTTTTGAAAATTAAAAAAAAAAAAAAAACAACAAACTTCTGAACAGGATCTCAAGAAGTCTTAAGATTTACTCGGAAACTTCTTTCATCTTGAAGGAGCCTGTATACAGGACTCTCTGAAGTCAGAACTGGCAAGGCTGCCATCTTGTGGCGATTTAAGCTTGTGCTGGTTAATGTCATTCCCAGTAACTAAAAGATGTTCAAAAAAGTAAAGCTCTACCTAAGTATGTCAGACACTCTAGAGAGACTTTGGGATAAAGATAATAATTAAAAACAAGGTTGCGCCCCATTACTGGAAAAAGCAAGAAATAAAGGACCTAAGAAGGAACCTTTAAGAATCCCAGCACTCGGGAGGCAGAGGCGGCAAGATCTCTGAGTTTGAGGCCAGCTTGGTCTGTAGAGGGAGTTCCAGGACAGCCAAGGCCACACAGAGAAACCCTGCCTCGAAAAACAAAACAAAAAAAAAGAAAAACAACAACAACAAAAAGAATCATCCCATCTGCCCTGAGCAATGAAGCACACCTTTTCTTTAATCCCAGCACTGGGGAGGCAGAGGCTTATGCATCTCTGTGAGCTCAAGCCTGCTTGGTCTACATAGCCAGTTTCTTGACTTGCTCTGCCCTCAGGCTTGAGGGGACAGCTGCTTTTACTTTCCCACCTGTTGAAATAAACCTTGACTGCTTATTCTTAAAACAAAACAACAACAAAAATCAAACCAAACTCAAACAAAACAAAACACCCCCTACCCCACCCTACCCCCCACAACAACAACAACAATACTTACTTCTAGTAGGGAACTCTGAAAAGGGGAAGAAACAGTTGATTTGGGCTGGAGATAAGGCTCAGAGGTTAAGAGCACTTCCTGCTCTTGCAGAAGACCCAGGTTTGACTCCTAGCATCCACACGGCAGCTCCAATGCTGGATTACAGTCAGCAAAGGACAGGAGTGAGCACATGTGGCCAGTGGCTAGGAGATTCAATTGCGTCGGAGCTTCTCCAACTTTAACGATGACTGGGAAAACAGAAGTTGCTGCTATAGGGTAGTACACTCCAGAAGAGCAACTTCACCTCTAATTCCAGTTCCAAAGGAATCCATGTCCTCTTCTGGCCTCCATAGGTCCCAGGCACACACTGGGTGCACAGACAAAATTCAGGCATATGCTCATACACATAAAATTACAAATCTAAAAAACGAAGTTTTGACTGCGTTATGTGTTTGAGATAATGGCTAAAGCCGATCCTGTCCTTTCTTCTGAAAGTCTTTAAAAGCTTTTCAGCAGATTTGACCATTATGATCATGTTTGTTACCGATGTATCCAAACCACAGTTTCCACTGTGCTCCTTCTGAAGGTCTAGAGGGAAATCTGTTCCTCCCACCTCCTTACCACCCACCTCTGTTTAGTACTGGGTGTTAGACCATGGGCCTGCCCCCTTAACATGCCAGATCTCTCCTGCAGGTCTCTCTTGGGACAGAGAGTTAAGAAGCTCATCTGTCCTGTGCTACTTGCTGGTTTGTTTAATTTATTTTATTTTCCATCGAGTGTGTGTGTGTGTGTGTGTGTGTGTGTGTGTGTGCATGCGCGTGCGTGCATGCATGTGCATGTATCTGTGTAGTGTGCACACAAGTGCAAATGCCAGCAGAGACTAGAGGAGTCAGATCTCCTTTTCCGGGGGTTAAAGCCACCTGGGTGCTGAGAATTTTACTAGGGTCCCCTGGAAGAGTAGCAAGTGCTCTTAACTGCTCAACTATCTCCCTAGCCCCAAGTCTGTGACTTTACAACTCCTAATCCAAGGTCCTACCCATTGAGGACTGACTCCTCCGCTCTCCTTGCCACACAGGCTATCCTGGTATGAAACTTCTCAGAACAGATATAAAAGTCAAGTGTTTCCTTTGTTCTGGGGATTCCTCTGAAGGGTTCCTTCTCTGGGACTCCCCCACCCATCATAATGGCTGTCTCTTTAACGCCCTTTCAACTATGTGGCTTAATAAAGGCCCAGGTTTTAAAGGGAATCCTCTCCCTCTCTTTATGTCCTGTTGTCCTGTTTTCGATACATTGTACTTTTCTTTTTAATGCTGTCACCTCAGCATCCTTCATGAGACCATGATCCAGGCTGTCTCTCCCAATAAAGTGTAATTATGTGTCAGCTCCTTTCCCTAACCAGCCAATCAATTGTGTGCGCCTCTCATACCCCCCCACTGAGGATTGAATTTAGGACCCGGAGCAGGCAAACACTACCACCGAGTTCTTTTTCCAGCCTCTTCGAAGCCCTCTCTGCTCTTCCTATCACCTGCTCTCTTTCCTTTTCTTGTTTTGATCTTCTTTGTTGTTTTATTCAACTCTCCCCCACTCCATCCCCCACCCCTTCTGGGAACCGAACTCAAGGCTTTACTCAACTACAGAGCTATACCCCCAATGCTGTTTGCAACATCTCTGACTCTGTCTTCCCTCCTTCCCTTTTACAGGTCCATGTGATTATGTTTGATTTATCTAGACAATCCAGGATGTTTTCCCCACCTATTCTCCTTAATTTAATCACGTCTGCAAGATCTGTCTTGCCACAAAAGGTAACATGGTCACAATTTCCAGAGTTTAGGATGTGGGCATTTTTGGAGAGCCGTTATCTGCTGTACCACAATGCATTTCTCTTAGTTTTATATTTAGTGACGAAACTTTGATGGGTTAAAATCATGGAGAGTATTTAGACACACACCAAAAAACCTAGAAGATCTAGAAAATGCTGCAAATCAGGGTTTTACTCTCCTGGAAAAACTGCTGCTAAACCTTTCTTGCATCCACACCTCTGGTCACAGCAGCAGACGTATTATCAAACAGAGAATTGTCAACTAGTGTGCTGGCTAACACCCGTAGTTCCAACACTTTTTTTTTTTTTTTTGTTTTTCGAGACAGGGTTTCTCTGTGTGGCTTTGCGCCTTTCCTGGAGCTCACTTGGTAGCCCAGGCTGGCCTCGAACTCACAGAGATCCGCCTGGCTCTGCCTCCTGAGTGCTGGGATTAAAGGCGTGTGCCACCAACGCCCGGCAGTTCCAACACTTTGGAGGCTGGGCCAGGAGGACTGCCATGAATTCCAGGAGCTACACAGTGAGTTTGAAATTAGTCTAGGCTATGCAGTGAGACCTTGTCTCAAAAAAGTGAGCTGGGAGGTGGTGGCGCACACCTTTAATCCCAGCACCCGGGAGGTACAGGTAGATCTCTGAGTTCAAGGCCAGCCTGACCTACAAATCAAGTTGTGGTATGTGTCAGTAAGCCCTGGGCTGGATATAGGTAGATCACAGGGCTGAGATGGCAAGCTCCAGGTTCAGTGAGAGACCATGTATTAAAAAAGAACGTGGATGAGCTAGGGAGATGGCTCAGCAGTTAAGAGCACTTGCAGAGTACTGTGGGTCAGTTCCCAGCATCCACATAACAGGGATCCAGCGCCCTCTTCTGGCACCTGGCATGGATGTAGTGTACCCACATACATGCAGGCAAAACACCCATACACATACAATAATAAAATAAAGTATTAATAAATAGGTAAATAAAATGGAGACTCCTGACATTGACCCCCCCACACACACACACCTGAAGGAGGGAGGGAGAGAGAGACAGAAGAGGGATATATGGATAAAGATTGATTTGGTCCACATATGAAAAACTCAGTGATTGTCCCAACTAGAAGCTATGTAGAATACATTCTACCGAATTATTTATAAATACAGGGATATGTGCTACTGCAGGACTAGGGCTTTTAGGACATGGCATGCCTATTTCATGGCTTCTTTCTGCTTGCATTGCTAGGACCCCAGTGAACTGAGGTGTTGAATGAAGACGAAGAGAATGCAGAATGAGCAGGGGACATGTGCAATGAAAAGCTACCGGCTGAGGCCTTGTGACCAGTCACAGGAAGGTTTCTTGATATTCACTCAATATTTACATATTGTACCGAACTCTCTCCTTTCTTTCCCCTTCTCCAGTCCCACATAGCAGATGTGACATATTGGAGTGGCTAAGTCCGTAGTCGACAGAGCACAGGCGGGGGTGTCGGGGGTGTGGGCTGCTCATTATGGAACTGGAAGAAGCATGAATGTTATCTGGAGATCCTGGACTCCTTACTAGATAAAATAATGGAAGGGGTTTTGCATTGATTCCATTTTTTAGGGTAAAAGGTAGGTATGGGACATACTATTTAGATTATAAAAGAATTGTTCGAGGTTTGGGGGCTGTTTTAATTTTTGAAGTGTGAGAATAGAGAGAAGGGTATATGTTGATATTGGACACTCAAAAAGGTCTAGCGTAGTGCACGCCTGTCATTATCATTGGACCGTCAACACTGGCATCCCCCTCATGTGTCTGGGCAATGTGTTTGTGCTGCTGTCACAGAGTGCTTACCAGAAACAACGTAAGGGAAGAAAGGTACGCTTTGGACTACAGTTTCAGAGGGATCTTAGCCCATCACAACAGAAAGGGACGGGAATGTGCTGTGGCCATCACAGAGGGACCGTGTGGCAGAGCTGTTCATAGGAAAGCCATCTAGGAAGCAGAGAAGGCAAATTAGAACCATAGGTGAGCATAACCTTCAAAGATCCACTTCTGGTCATCCATTCCCACCAGTCAGGATCCACTTCTGAAAGGCTCCGCAGCCTTCAAAACGGTGCCACAACTGGGCACCAAGCATGCTCAAAATGTGGGGGCACATTCCAGATTTAAGTCATAGCAGGCCTTATCCCTCGTGGGAGAGTGGGAGAGGGGAAGAGGGTACACCTTCTACTGCCCAAGCTGACACTGCTCACCGTGGATTGATATATATAGGATATAGAGATGATAGGATAAAAGGATTGATTAGTGAATCTACTTTTAAAAAACAACATGTTTAAAATGTTTTACATTGGTATAAATTTTAGTTTATTGATACAAACTTAAAGTTGATTTTGTTATACTGTATGTATATTTCTACTTTTGTTTGAGGTATTATGTTTATGTAACTCATTTAAAATTGTAATAGATAATTAAGAAATAGATTAATAATTAGTCATCTATGATAATCATATTTGTAGCCATGTTAGTTAAGTCTTCTAGGTATACATAGATATATTTCAGATAGATAGGTAATCTTCAAATACTTCAAAGACCTACAGAATATGGCATTTAAAATGTTTTAAAAATTTAGACGTTCTGGACAGTGAGACACGTCTGCTCCTGGCAACACTGGATTTACTTCAGAGGAGGATGGGCATCAAAGACACTCCACATGGAGTTTATCTTCACCTTGGCAAAAATAGCCATTTGGGCAAGAAACTGTTCTTGCCTGGACTGCTTGATCAACTGGACATGCAGGACCCATAGAAAGGTAACCACTGAACTTTGCTTGACAAAATGGTCCTTCAGGTTCCTGCTTTGCAGAGGAAACTGCCAGACATTCTACAGGACACAAAAAAAAATGATTGAGAGACTCTAGGCCTGTGAGCTGAAAACAGATGCCCCAACTTTACAAGAGAACTTTGAATGACTGTCCAGGCTGTCAGCTGTCTCTGTCTACCCTGCAAGACTCCCGAAAGTTGCTTACATCTTCTCCATTTCTCAGGTAGTATTATATCCTTCTGAGGTCTTTGATGTGGTTGAAGACTAGATAGTTATAATTTCCTCAGTTATGATAAAAGATAAGTTAGATGTAAAACCTTAAACTCATAAATATAAGATAGATAGGATATCTTCTTTAATATTGTAACTGTAATTCTTGCTCGATAATTGTTTTGTTATATGTAATTTTACTATGTTAAAGTTAAAACCTTCCTTTTTTAAAAAAAAAAAAAAAGGACAAATGCTGTGGATATCACTCTGTATCAATAAAGCGCTGATTGGCCGGTAGCCAGACAGGAAGTATAGGCGGGACTAACAGAGAGGAGAATTGAGGGAAGAGGAAGGTAGAGGGGAGACGGCGTGGAGCCGCGGCCAGGAGAAGGAAGATGTAAAGTACCGGTAAGCCACGATCCACGTGGCAAAGTAGAGATTAATAGAAATGGGCTAAATATAAGAGTAAGAGCTAGACAATGATAGGCCTGAGCTAATGGCCAAGCAGTTTAAATAATGTAAGCGTCTGTGTGTTTATTTTATAAGTGGGCTCAGAGACTGGCGGGACTTGGGAGCTCGGAGACTGGCGGGACTTGGGAGCTGGAGAGAAGCTCCAGCAACAGTGGATTGATCTCCCAGTGCATTAGGCCCAACCAAGTCCATTGTTTTTTTAAATTAAATTAATTCATTTAGATACTTAAATAATTAATTAAATTAAATTAATTAATTTACAGCCTGCTTCTCTGTAGGCACACTACATGTGTGCAGGTGCCCATGGAGGACAGGAGAGGATGCTTCATCCCCTGGAATTAATTATAGGTGGTTGTGAGTCACCCATTGTGGGTGCTTAGAACCAAACCTAGGTCCTTTGCAAGACGAGCAAGTGTTTTTAACCACTGGGCCATTTCTTCAGCCCCTCTGTTCTCTTTTTCAAAAGTTAATTATAATTACTGTTATTCTAGTGGTGTGCATGTTTGGGGGTCGGAGGGGCACCAGTGCAGGCCCCTCAGTGCAGACTCCACAATGTGCATGTGGAGGTCAGAGGACAACTCTGTGGAGTAAGTTCTCTCCTTTCCCCTTACATAGGTTCCAGATGTCAAACTCAGATCACCCGGCTTCTGCAGCAAGTACGTTTACCCACTAAACCATCTCTTTGAGTTCCCAAAGACAAGTGAGTTCAAATGAGTTTGAGCTGTCTGGTGTGTTTGTTTGTTTACAGACAGAGTCTCATGCGTCTCATGCTAGCCTAGAACTCACTTTGTAGCCCAGGATGACCTTGAATGTCTGATCCTCCTACCCGCCTCTCTCTAAGGCTAGGATGATAGGTGTGGGCCACTACATCTGGCTTATGCAGTCCTGAGAATCAGATCCAGGGCTTCAGCCATGTCAGGCAAGCACTCTACCAAGTGGGCTACTTCTCCAGCCTGACAAACGAGGGGAGAAAAGTCAACAGAGAATTCGTGAGTCTGCTGGCTGGTCTTGTGTCAACTTGACATTCAAACTAGAGGTAGCTGAAAGGAGGGAAACTTAATTGAGAAAATGCCTCCGTGAATAGATGAGGTTATATGAGCAAACTGGGGGTGAGGGGCGGTAATGGAGGGTAAGGGATGAGGAATGGGAACTTAGGGAATGGGAGGTTCAAGCTGGAACAGGGACAGAGTGGGGGAGCGAGGAAAGAGATACCATGATAAATGAAGACATCATGGGAATAGGGAGAAACAGGGTGCTAGGGGAGTTCTCAGGAATCCATAAGGGTGACCCCACTTTAGACTACTGGCAATAGTCGAGAGGATGCCTGAACTGGCCTACTCCAGTGATCAGACGGGTGATTACTCTATCATCATAGAGCCTTCATCCAGTGACTGATGGAAGCAGACGCAGAGATCCGTGGCTGGGTATCAGGCCGAGCTCCAGGAGTCCGATTGATGAGAGAGAGGAGGGATTCTATGAGCAAGGGACATCGAGATCATGATGGGAAAATGTACAGAGACGGCCAGCCAAACTAGTGGAAATGCATGAACTGTGGACCAATAGCTGTGGAACCCCCATGGTACTGAACTAGGCCCTCTGGATAGGTGAGACAGTTGTTTAGTTTGAACTGTTTAGGGGGCCCCCAGGCAGTGGAACTGGGATACATCCCTGGTGCATGAGCCAGCTTTTTGGAGCCCAGTGCCTATGGTGGGACATCTTGCGTGCAGCCTTGGTGCAGGGAGGAGGGGCTTGGACCTACCTCAACTGAATATACCAGGCTCTGCTGACTCCCCATGGGAGACTTTGCCTTGGAGGAGGTGGGAATGGGGGGTGGGTTTGGGGAGAAGGCTGGGGGGCGGGAGGAAGGAGGAGAGGGAGATCTGTGGTTGGTATGTAAAAGGAATAGAAAATTTCTTAATAATAAAATTTTCTTCCAGCACTCAGGAAGTACAGCCAGGAGGATCTCTGTGAGTTCAAGGCCAACCTGATCTACAGAGCTAGATCCAGGACAGGCACCAAAACAACACGGAGAAACCCTGTCTCAAAAAACCAAAACAAAAAAATTCTTAATAATAATAATAATAATAATAATAATAATAAAGAAAATGCCTCCATAAGATCCGGCTATAAGGCATTTTCTTAATTAGTTATTGGTGGAGGAGGGCTCAGCCCATTGTGAGTGGTTCTATCCCTGGGCTGGTGGTCCTAGGTTCTATAAGAAAGCAGGCTGAGCAAGCCAGTAAGCAGCACTCCTCCATGGCCTCTGCATCAGCTCCTGCCTACAGATTCCTGCCCTGCCTGAGTTCCTGCTCTGACTTCCTTCGATGTTGAACAACAATATGGAAATGCAAGGAGAATAAACCCTTTCCTCTTCGCCTTGTTTTTTGGTCATGGTGTTTCATCGCAGCTATGGAAACCCTGACTAAGACAGTGAGTGAGTGCTTGGTTGTAGCTATGAGCAAGTGAGCTCAGGACCTCTGGGGACCCTCGGAAACATTGTGAAATGAAACTCAGAAAGGTCCCTCTAAGAGACAGGGAAGCTGAACTCAGTTCACTGAGAGATCTGGCTATGAGACCGGAAACAGGGTATGCTTTGTGGGTTCTTGAGAAAACTTCGGCTTTCCAATTTCAGACACTGCCTCTTCCCTTTCCTCTTTCCTTAAATATGATGAGACAGCTTGGCTGCAGCAGCTTACTTGCAACTGAAAGGGTAAGATGGGAGTCAGTGGGGACACATGCCTTTAATCCCAGTACTCAGGAGGCAGAGGCAGGTGGATGAATTCCAGGTCAGCTAAGGCTACATCCTGAGTGAGACCCTGTCTCCAAAATAAGTGGCAAGAAGATTCTGGCTTTGATATTGAGCCACTAAAACATTTTTTAAATGTCCTTGCAGCCAGGTTCTCTGCTATTTGTAGGCAAAGGCATTTCAGATTCCTAACTGATTTACTTCAGTTTCACTTGCAGCCAAGAACACAGCCCCTGACCCTGAGTCAAAAGATAGCCATAGAAGTAAGCAGGGACTGTAGAGAATCTTTCTGGTGAGATAGCAGTGGCAGTTCTGGTGGCACCGGCCAGTGTGTTGACACTTCAGATCCTATTTTGCTCTCTGGTGGCCTTTACCAGGGGCACAGACAATGGGTTCTTTGTTCTGAGTACTAACTGTTAACATTCACTGGTTCCTAAGAATCAACTGCTTTTATAAACTGTATAAATTTTCTTTCTTAATTTATATCAAGCGTTTCAGTTGGGTATACATTTCCTTCTTGGAGGTTAAGTGAGGATAATTCCGAGATCACACAGTCAGGAGCAGACTTGGGATTCGTTTTCAGGTCAGTGTGACCCCGAAGTCAGATTTTAACCACCACATTTCATCCTTGCTCTTTCTTATGGCAACTCCTACGTGTGGCCTGGGACCCTTTCTCAAGCTGTGGCCTGGGGCCCCTGCCTTAGGAAGGGGAGAAAGACCACAGTGTCCCAAAGTCTGTTGTCTGCCATCAGGCCCTCCTGGCAGAGGATACAGGATCTGCCCAAATGCACACAGGCACGGAGCCAGGCTACACAGATGCACACAGTCCTCTGAGCCAGGCTGGGAAGTGCTCCAGATGAACTGTCAGAATTCTGTGTCTGAAACCCTGGGAGATAAGGAGGAGAGTTGGGTACCACACCCCCCCCCCCCCCCCCAAACCCCCCCCCCCAGACAAAGCAATTCTGCAGATCTAGAATGCGCTGAAGCCCAGCCCCCCTCCCACCGGAAAACAAAAAGAGGTGATAACATATGCAAAGAGTGTTGCAATTCCTCTCTTTTTCTTCCCAGGCTGGAGTTGAAGGCCTGAAACTCAAAAGCCTACAAATCCAAATCCTTTCCTGCTCTCACTTCCCATCACCCACACCCCAAGTCTCCTACCCCTTTCATTAGTCAATTTTTTCCTATAAATATTTATTATCAATTCTGTGCCAGACACACAAGGAATTGCAGGGAAAGAGAAACTACCGGGGAGAAAGACGTTCAAAGATAATTGTGCCCAGCATTTGGGCAACAGCAGCGGGCGGATCTCTGTGAGTCTGAGGCCAGCCTGGTCTATATAGTGATTTTCAGGCTAGGCAGTGCTACATAGTGAGACTCTGTCTCAAAACAAACAAATAAACAAAAACAACCCCCCCAACAATTATGATTATAGTGCTCACTGAGGAAGAAATGCAATATTAAGTGAAAATATACACCTGCTGTCAGCCTTCCAGCTACTATAGTAAAATGTCCGAGACTGGATAATTTATAAACCATATAAATGTATTTCTTACAGTTCTAGGGGTTAGAAGTCCTCAAGCTGTCTGATAAGGTCCCGTTCTGGGCTTCTGAGATGGTTTCTTATTGCCAAGTTTTTTACAGGGTAGAAGGTAGGAGGGCAAAGTGTCTTTCAAGTCTTTTAAAGACATTAGTGCTATGCATATGGGCAGAGTCCCCATGGCCTAATCATATCCTAAAAACCCTATCACTTGCTATTGATTGAGATAGTTTCTGTGAGTTTTAGAGGAACACAGGCATCCCAGTGGCAGTCCCGGGGGACCAAATGTACTCTAAAGGATCATATTCATTCGTCCTACTTCTGGCTCACAATCAGTATTCCTTTCTTAAGAATAGTGTCTTTTTATTTATTTGTTTTTTATTGTGTGGATAGTTTTATGTCAACTTGACAAGGAATGGTGTCTTTTATCTTGGACCATATACTGCAACTTTGATTCAGAACCTCCCGCTCTTTAAAAAAATATTTATTTATAATTAAAAAAATTATGTGTATGTATGTACATCTCTGTGTGGGTATGTGTATATGAGTGCATGCATTCATGGAGGCCAGAGACGTCAGATACCCCTGGAGCTAGAGTTACAGGCAGTTGTGACCTATCAGACATGGTGCTAGGAACCAAATTTGGGTCCTCCACAAGAGCTGTACACACTCTTAACTGCTGAACCATCTCTCCAGTGCCTGTCCTCTTTAAAAGAAAATTATTATTATTTGTGTGTGTGTAGGGGGGGGTGAGACATATGTGCATATGCATGCCACAGAGCCATGTGGAGGTCGGAGAACAATTTTGTGGAGTTTGTTCTCTCCTTCCACCCTTATGTAGTTTCCAGGAATAGAACTCAGGTCATCAGGCTTCTGTAGCAAGTACTTTTACTCACTAAGCCATTGTGCCAGCCCTCTTTCTGTCTTCTAATAGGTCTCCCTGTTAATTTGTCCTGCCCACTCAAGTCCATGCTCTATAGCACATTTTAAAATGCAATCTAATAGCTCATCCAGTAAGGTCCACCTTACCTGTGTGTGGGGACGGGGGTGGGGCACAGCCCAGGGGTACAGCATTTGACTGCAGCAGGTCTAGCTCTCCTCTTGAAGGGTTGGTTTAGCTTCTTTGTCCAGCCTTATGTCAAGGTCTTTTTCTATAGGAACTACTCACCTCATCCTGACCAAATTCCCATCTCCACTGTTTTACCCATCCATCTTAGCCCAGGAAATGAGTATTCTGAATCCAAAGCACTTACTGAATATGTGCTAAAAGTGAGTCAATTGTAGATGAGACATTGTGGAACAGTATCAGTGGGAAAAAAGAAACCTGGAAGTCACTGTTGTAGCTGGAAGTTTTCCTGTATCCTGCCTGGTCTCACAGCCACTCAGACCCAAATAAACATACAGAGTCTTATGTTAATTACAAACTGTATGACCATGACCTATTGCTCAAGCTTCTTGCTAGCTAGCTCTTATAACTAAACCCAGTCCATTTCTAGTAATCTATATGTTGCCACGTGTTCCATGGCTTTACCTGTGTGCCATTACATGCTGCTCCCTGGACAGTGGGATGGCGTCTCTCCTGCCTCTTCTTTCTCCTTTTACTATCTCCCTTGGATTTTCCTGCCTGGCTCCATCCTGCCCTGCCATAGGCCAAATGGCTTTATTTATCAACCAATCAGAGTAACACATATTCACAGCATACAGAAAGGCATCCCACAGCATACTGTTCTATCACAGTTGTGGAACTTGAAGAAAGTAACATAGTGCTTGGTACACAGGAAGAGCTGAATACATTTCCTTCAATATATAGACAAATACACAACAGGTCATGTTTGTATTCTGTGACTGGAGTTGCATTCAAAACAGGCAGTTCCTTAGGGTATGGGTTGTAAGTTGTGTGTTCATTTTCTATAATCGTTTTACAAAATGACTTCAAAAAGGTCATTGTCATTGTGATCTCACGAATTATCATTCCAGTTTTATAGGTAAGGAAAAGATCTTTCATTTATGTATGTATTATAATACATGCATGGTACATGCCATTTCAAGTGTGTGGAGGTCAGAGAATAACTTCGGGAGTTGGTTTCTCTGCTTCCACCTTTGTGAGGGTTATAGGGATCTTCAGGCGTACATAAGCACCTTAACCCATGAACCATCTCACGGGCTCCCTTTCATCCCTTTTTATCCCTCTTTCTCCTATTGCTCTTGGATGCATGTATGATCTGTATGACATTTCTTGTCCCTATTCAAGAAAGGGGTGTAGGAGGGTGAAATAGATTAGGGGGAGGGGGTGTTGGTTCTTCATACACATTTAAATTTAACCTTTTAATTTTTTGTTTTGTTTTCAAACAAGTTCTTGCTGTGTAGCCCAGGCTGGCCTCAAACTCAGAATCCTCCTACCTCAGCCTCCCACTAGCCGAGATCATAGGTGTGCACCATACCTGTCTCTCACCTTTTGATGCTGAGACAGTATTTTTGACCAGGTGGTGGTGCTGCATGCCTTTAATTCCAGCACACAAGAGGCAGACACAGGCAGATCTCTGTGAGTTCGAGGCCAGCCTGAAAACCCTGTTTCTAAAAACAAAAACAAATTTAAAGGCACATATATAGTTTTAAATTTAAAAAAAATATTTATTGGCCAGTACACCTTTTAATGCCAGCACTCAGGAGGCAGAGGCAGGCAGATCTCTGTGAATTCGAGGCCAGCCTGGTTTACATTGTAAGCTCCAGGCCAGTCAAGGCTATGAGACGTTGTCTCAAACAAAACAAAACAAAAATTGTATTTGTTTGTGTGTGGGGACTAAGAGCACATGGGCCCTGGGTGACTTGCTGGGGTCTTCTCCTTCCATCATGTGGGTCTTGGGGGATTCAACTCAAGTTGTCAGCCTTCGCAGCAGGTGTCTTCACCCCACTGAGTCATTTTTCCAGCCAAATGTATTTGCTTGTTTGAGGCAGGGTCTCACTGTGTATCCCTTGCTGGTCTGGAACTCACTATGAAGATCAGGCTGGCCTTTCACTCACAAAGATCTATCTGCCTCTGCCTCCCGAGTGCTGGAGCTAAAGGTGAGAGTCATTACTCCTACCCCCCAAATCCACATATTTTAAATATACAATTTTTGTCAGTTTGTTATGTTGTCATTTCTCTTTTAAACATACTAGGATCATAGAAGTAGGAGAGGCCAGTAAGTTGTCCAAAGCAACTTGTCCGAAGTCGGACCCCTAGTAACAGGCTCAAGACAGGAATGGAACCAACGTGCATCTAGAGCCAGAGGCATCCAATGTTTCAAATGATTCCAGGTTGATCTATCACCAGTCCTAATTAAACTCATGGGTTTTAAGAGTCAGATGTGTGTTCCGTTCAAAGTTCCAACATCTACTTTGTGACCTTGGCAAGTTATTCAGCTTCCTCATTTGAAGCTCTGAGATGTAATGGTACCTACCGCAGAGAATTGCTATTAGGATTAAATGAAAATGGTTTGAGCGCTGAGCACAAGCCTGGCATGTAGTCAGCGCGCAGTAAGTGGTAGCTATTATTACAAGAACTGTATTTATTGAGTGATTGACTCTGGCATGTAACACCTGCATTCAACTTGAACACGGAACTGTCAGTCATTCAGTCTCAGG
>CABHPH010157078.1:0-27182 GCA_902168325.1 Peromyscus nudipes
TCATGGCTGTCCTCCTCGTGATACGGGTGCAGGAACAGGCGGCTCACCTTGAAGGACACCTCGCCTGGCCAGCGTGAGTTCTGCCGCATCTTGCCCAGGAACACAGTCCACAGCCTCGGGGAGGCCATGCTGGGTGGGAGGCAGGGGAAGGCATCATAGCCCAGCTGCTTAGTCTCCTATCCAGAGACCCAGTTGGCAACAGCCAGCTTTCCCACTGGGGCAGGGGACCCTGTCTCCCTCTACACGGTCTCTCATTTCTTCTCTCAAACCCCTGGCTGGTGTATAGTGCTGACTGAGCTCCACCCCCAGTCTCATCCCTCCTTCTCTAGGCCTCAGCCCTACCATCTGTGAAATGGGAACATTCTCTGCTTCTATGTTCTTAGGAGACTATGAGACGCGTAAGAGGGGCCCGGTGCCAGGCCTGGGGCAGCGTTTCTCTGTAGCCCACTTTGCAGACTCTGGGATGGGGGTGTTTGGGGGGGGGAGGGGTAACACGACTTGGTGAAGAAATTGGCAGAGAGGTAAGAAGAGCAGGTGGGCAGGGCAGAGTGTGCCTGGGGAAGACAAACAGGTCCCCAGAAGCCAACAGAAGACACAGGACAGTTGGCTTCTGCGGGAAGGGCCTGAGGGGTTTGGGGCTCAGATCTGGTTAGGACTGGAAGGGGTTTGGCTCACCAGGGAAAGAGGTTTGGGGGCCAGTGAGATGTTCGCTGAGAGCTTCCCTGGTCCTACCCACCACCCCCTGTCACAGTTCAAATTACGGTGGGGTTATGGCTGTGAGCAGCTCGGGCAGTTGTCTCCTCCACTATCTCCCTAATGTCCAGCCCAGCCCCTGGCATAGAGGAGGAGCAGAGTTGTTGGGTTAATGGAAAGAGTGAACGCTAGTGGAGCTCAGAAAGGCTGAACAAGGAGCCTAGCAACACACAGCATGTTTGGGGGTGGTGGTGCCAGAAGACCAGATCCCACATGTCATGGCAGCCAGTCTGGGGCTCTTCTCTACCCTGTCCTCTGTCTGAGTACAGTTTGCACACACTGTACCTCCCGTGGCCTTCCCTATGTCCCCCTCCAGGCCCTCTGTCGTCCCCTCACCTGTCTTCCTGGAAGCAGTGGGCGGCTGTTATGACCCAGCGGTCAGCGATGAGAGCCCCCCCCACAGATGTGTCGACCCCGAATCTGGAGGCTGGCCTGCCATGGCCACTCACCCTCGGAGGACACGGACCCGCCCACAATGCGGCTGGAGGGGCCCTGGAGGCCACAGTCTGGGGGTGGGAGAGGGCCAGGGGCGGACAGAGAAGGAGGAGGAGGGGAGGAAGAAAGGCTAGTGAGAAATGGAGACAGAAAACAAAGGAAAGTGGTGGAGAGACATGGAGGGGAACGGAGAGACAGGCCCGGGAAAAGGTGATAGAGACAGATAGGCACAGAACGGGACACGGTGACACTCCCCTCCTGTGTCCCCACGGGGATCCCTGCCCCCACCCCCCAGGCCTGGTCTTCACACACAGCTGCGGCTGGCGGGCTCACCGCAATGGTGCTCGTCCGAACCATCACTACAGTCCAGCTGCCCGTCACACTCTGGGTTGGGCTTCTTCACACAGCTCCGGTCCTCACACTGGAAGGTGAATGTCCCACAGGGCACTCCTGGGATGGAGGGGACCAGGCAGGCCACCAAAGGTGGGTCTCTGAGCCCCAAGGGAGTCTTCCAAAGTGAGACCCGGAAAAAATGGCACCAGGAGAGGCCAGGAGACTAGGGAGGGGGTCTCAATCACACCAAAAGCTTCCCCAAATCTCCTCTGGGATCTCCTCCCACTCACATTCAGCCTGGCCCTGTTGATAGTGTGTTCCCTCCTCTCTCAGACTAGAGCTGCTTGGCCTCACAGTCCCGTGAGGCCCCTGAAGGCAAAACCGTGCTTCTCCTATCAGACTAGAGACCCAAGAGCATGGCCATTTTCCCCCAACAGTGAAGACCGCCACCCGCTCTTTGTTGTAACGGACACCCCAATGCTACCTCTGCGCCTGTCCTTGCTTACTTCCCTCCAGCCTGGTTAAATTCCAGCTCTCTGCAAGACCCAGCTAAAAGCATATACCTAAGAAGCTTCCCAGGCCCCCAGCATTCCCACAATATACTGCACATGGTGTCCCAAAGGCTTTGGGTCGCCTGTCACATGTCCTCTTACTAAGAGGTAACCCCTTGAAGGGCAGGTACCACATCGCTGTCATCTTATTTCTACCCCCCAATGCCCATCACTTGACAGCCTGCCGGTCAGGGTCGGCTGGTTTGTCAGTTGGGTGGGTGGGTGGATGGATGACTAGCTGGCTAGCAGCCTGGCTGACCGGATGGAGGGAACAATGGACTCCTAGACAGGTAGTTGTGTATACAGAGAGATGGTTGCCAGGTCAGTGGATCGACGGATGGACATGCACTTGTGTGAAACAGTGGACGGAAAGGGCGGTTCAGAAGCAGAGATGGAAGGGAGGCTGACAAGCGAGTGGGTGAATGGATGGCTTTTAGACAGTTGGATAAGTGAGTGGGTAGATGGTTGGCTGGATGTCGGATAGTTGGGTGAATGAATGAATGGATGGGTGAATGGATGGATGGATAGTCAGACCTCTGAGTGGACAGCTGAACATGTGGATGTAAGCACAGGGGGTTGCTGGTATTTGAACAAGAAGACAGAGACCTTTGTAGTAGAAGGTGTGACTGGGACCCCCTTTGATCTCCTTGGAGACCCCGGGCAGGGTCCCCCTACCTTCTTGGCACTGCTCTTCATCACTGCCATTGAGACAGTCAGGCTTCCGGTCGCAGACGCGAGGCAGTGAGATGCACGTGCTGTCCTCTTGGCACTGAAACGTGGCTCTGCAGACTGTGGGTAGAGAGGACAGTGGCTGTGGGGCCAGAGGGCCCGGCTGGGGCTTTACGGTGGCAGCAGAGGCTCCCTGTGTCACGTGTCCACCATCACAAATCCTCATAGCAATCCTGGCAAGCCCCATCTCAATGGTGGGAACCGACAGGAAGGATGCGTCCGAGGTCCCCAGACATTCAGGGTCTCTCCTCACAGACTGAGAACTGACAGGGCAAGTGTGGAGCATCACTGCCCAGATGCCTTAGTGCTCCGATGCCTAGATGATGGGTCTAGGGGCCAGAAGCCGGCATTTGCTCAGAACTATTCCCAAAAGCCCTAGTCTGGGGATTACCAGTTCCTGCCTCAGGCAGGAGGAATGAGGGCCCCATTCAAGGAGAGAGATACAGGATTCCTACCCTGGATCCTGTTCCCTGACAGTCCCAGCTCACCAACCATCCCTACCTGGTTCTGACCTCCCCCTCTTGGTTATTTTTTCAGAAGACTAGCTAGGGCAGATAACTAGTGTATTTGCCTGTGATGAAGGGAGAAAGCTGAGCTGAGGGTCACAGCTTGTCCCAGACACTACCTTGGGAGCTGGCTCTGGGGAGGCTGGTTTCCCACGCTGCCTCCATCTTGCCATCCTGACACAGTACAAGAACCCTGGCCTCTTGGGTGCTCGTCAAGGGGACTACTCATGGGGTAGACTTAGATGGGTGCAGGAAGTGAGGAGAGAGGAGGGATGGTGACAGACTGCTCACCACAGTTTCTCTCATCCAGGCCATTGGGGCAGTCCTTGATCCCGTCGCAGGCAGGGACACACAGTCCATTCACCGAGCAGAGGAACTCTCCAGGGCAGGCTGGGGACCCACAGGAGGCCATCGAAACAGAAGGGCACCATTAGGGCACATGGCATGAAATACATGAATCTATATCCTTACACACACATGATCAGTTATCCACACACCTGCTCCAGTGCCTGTGTCCATGGCCCATGCAAAACCACACCCAGGCAACACACACAAAGGGATACATGGAACTGCCTGCCCAGTGCAAGCACATTCATGTGTGCACACACATACACACAGCACCCTCACTGTGGTCTAGCCTCATAAATGTTTGTGCACATCTGGGGACAGCAAAGGAGCATGGCAGCCCCCTCAGTTGTCCCGT
The DNA here is from genome assembly GCA_902168325.1 of Peromyscus nudipes. Lineage (NCBI taxonomy): Eukaryota > Metazoa > Chordata > Mammalia > Rodentia > Cricetidae > Peromyscus > Peromyscus nudipes. The sequence continues at coordinate 4,011 of CABHPH010157078.1, forward strand.
CCCCCCAACCCCGCCGCCTCCATTGTACTCACGGTCTGACTGGTTGTACAAGCTGTAGTACACTTGCACACCAGGGCCCGTAAGGGAGATCTGGGAGGTGAAGTTGATGGTGACACCAGCCGAGGCCACCATGGGGATCCTCTCCGCATATGGCTGCAGGGTGCGGAAGCCACACAGCCTAGGAGCGACCAGGAATGACTCAGACACATGGACTGGTTTCCCAGCCAAGAGAAGGAACAGCCTAGGTCCCTATGCACAGACAGGATAAGGACCAGGCAGCCAGAAGCAATGGGTTCCACCCACACCCCCTCTATCTTGATTTTCCTCTGGGTGGGTGGCTGCTCAGTCCTAGAGTCATCTAGAAAGGAGCTTGTTTATGTGACTTCCCTGCTCAAAAACCTGCAATGGCTCTCCATTGCCTGTGGGATAAAATTCAGTCCAGATTCTAGCCCCAGTCCCCCATAGCTCTGAAAATCCAGCAAGTCGGTGGCCTCCTCCGAGTCTTACTTTCCTTCCTTGTTCCATAAAGAAAACAAGCATTCCTGCCAAACCCGGATCTACAAAAGGCTTCCATGTGTCTGCCGAGGCAGAGGACCTCAGCCGGCCCACTGTCCGTACCCCACCACCAAACACAGGGATGTGGCCTTCTTGTTTACAAACAGTTGGCCAGCCAACAGACCAGGCAGGCAGGCCTACTCAGCCCGTGGATAGAGATGACTGAGGAACAGTACAAGGTGGACCGAGAATCCAGGCCCCTCCAACCCAGCTCACTGCAGGAGGAGCTCCGGAGACCGAGCCACCCAAACCTCTGACCGTCACCACCAGGCTCCTGGCCAGACTCTGGCTTCTGGTGTATCTGTGACCTCACACCCACTAGTAGTTCTCAGTGCAGTCCAGAGACCCCTGGGAGCCTAAAAGTCACCTTTATAGCACCGCTCTAGTGGATCCTTCCTCCCTCATTCTCTCACCACCACAGCAGAGTTTTCCAGACAGGTGATTGGTACCCCATAACTGACAGCAGATAGGGCAGTGAGGGTGTCAGTCCCAGACTATTAAACCAGTTATTAAATTTTCAAAAAATTTGGAGGTCCTACATTCGTGTCACTAAATCTTGGGGTGCTCCATCATTTCAAAGCAAATTAACCAACCTTGGTCTCAACAATTCTCGCTCATATAGACCCTTCTCTTTCTCACTAATTGGACTCCCGGAGCTCCACCCGGGGCCTAGCTGTGGATCTCTGCTTCCAGATCCCTCAGTCATTGGATGGGGTTTCTAGCATGACAATTAGGGTGTTTGGCCATCCCATCACCAGAGTAGGTCAGTTCGGGCTGTCTCTCGACCATTGCCAGCAGTCTATTGTGGGGGTATGTTTGTGGATTTCTGTGGGCCTCTCTAGCACTTTGCTTCTTCCTATTCTCATGTGGTCTTCATTTAGCATGGTCTCCTATTCCTTGTTCTCCCTCTCTGTTCTTGATCCAGCTGGGGTCTCCCGCTCCCCCAAGCTCTCTTTCCTTAAGGATTCCTCAAAAGGAGCATTTTGAGAGCACCAGAATGTAGCTGCTTTTCATAGAAAAGATCACCACCAGGGGGTGCTCCGAGCAAGCCTAGCCCTTTGTGCGTCCCCCCCCCCTTCTTCAAGCTAAGGAAACATCAGTTCTTGTGGACAAAAAGATAGAATCCTAGATTGTGATCCTCAGAGGACAACCTCCTCACAAAATTCAGGCTCCTCCTGCCTTGTAAGCTGTACCTGCCCCTGAGCTGGGAGGCACACACCTGTCAGCCCAGCATTCACCAGGCCCAGGTGAGAAAATGGCAAGTTCAAGACCAGCCTGGGCTACACGGTCAGACCCGTGGACACCAGAAATTCCAGGCAGTGCCAAATATTACCTGTGCTATGCTCTGCCGATTACACACGTCGAAATTAAGTCTCTCTTTGCCAATCAGGCTCCGAAAGAGAGCAGTAGCTAATGAAACAGATTCGCTTCTGGAATTTTCCACTGAAGTATTTTCCGATCACAGGTTACCGTGAGTAACTGAGGGGGAGCTGGTGAAGCACACATTTCTGAACTTCTCAGGTTTAACTCCTGACACAGGCATTTAACCTGCATTAATAAGCAAGGATGCTGGCCTGCGTCGAGAAGTAAAGAGGTCTCTAGAGAGGGGAGGGCCAGAGCCCAGTATCCCTTAACAGAGATGAGTACCACCAGGGGCCGTCCTGCAGCAAGCCCAGCCCCTTCCAAGCTAAGGGAAACCCCATTGTGTCTTAAGGGGGGTTTTATGTATATAAACTTGTGTTACACTCATGATAACATAGTTATTACGGACTACCGTCCTTAGGAAGGGCTCCAGGAAGTGAGCAGGGGAACCAGGAGCATCCCTGAACAAATTTAAGATTCAGTCAGGTGGGGGCACTGATTCCATGCATGGCCCTCTGAGTTTCTGGCCCTTCATTCCTCATGTGCCGAGTCAGAAGGTGCTGGGGCCTGTGTGGCCTGCCTTGCTGTCTCATCCCTCTGAGTTCGGGGAGAACTATTCTCTCAGGATGTTCAGCGAGTACCCTGTCAATCTGACATATCAGCAGCTCCCCACAGAGGAGCTGGAGAGATGCTGGGTGGATGGGCAGAAACATGGCCAAGAGGAAACGGGGAAGGAGGGGCCAGGCCTCACCTCACACATGCCCTCTACTAAGGCCAAGCTGAAGGAAGGAGGGTGGAGGGACAGCATTGAGGAAGGGACAGTGGCCTGCTCTGGAGTGGCCAGGGCGTTTGACTAGCACTGCACAGCTGAGGTCAACTTAACTTTGTCACCTGAGAAGCTGTGTGACTGGGGGAAGCAAACTTCAGGCCTCAACGTGTGTGGTGGCGGCACTGTAGTCAGGTGACAGCCATCTCCCGCCCGCCCCCACCTCCTTGCAGACATTTCTGAGAGGACCTGGAAAGATGGTTTGGGGGAGGAGTGGCACCTGACACAAGGTGACAGATAGCACGTGGCCCTGGCCACAGGGCCACGGGAATGCAGAAGGGACACCTAGACACCTAGAGCCAGACCAAGCCACAGGGGGCTGCCATGGGCCTCTGGAGCAGGTTCTGCCTTATCTCTTGGCTGGAAGCTAGCTAGCGGAAAGGGTCAGGCAGGTCACAGGAGAGTGACATCACAGAAGAGGAAGTGAGGGCAGGTTCCTGGAAAGGGGGAAGTCGTCACTGCGGTAGCACCCAGTGAGGAGGTTCTGCGAAACCCAGCAGCCGGCAGCCCAGATCTTACAAGGACCAGATTCCCCACCACCTGCAGGCCACTGGAGGATCCTGCCAGGGCATAAGGGCATCCGGAAGAACCGGGAGAAAGCGGTGGATGGGGTGGGGGCCAAGGGTGCCCAGCCAGTGGGAGGGCCCCCTGTCACTAGACTGGCACCTGGGGACAGGGGTTCAGCCACCTCTCAACTGTACCCCTCAATGGCTGGGCCCAAGGACCTGGTCTCCGTCTCCCCTCCTCCGCCTCTCAGGCCTCTGCTACCCACACAGTAGATTTTCCAAGACACACTGTTCAGAGGATTTCCTAGCATTGACATGTATTTATCAGCCCACAGGAACCAGAGACTGGGCCCCAGGCTCTGCTGTGTTGTTCCCATCATGCCTTGCCTTCCACCAGGCATGGCATGGGACAAGGAGATCGTTCTCCACTGGGAGGACCCTTCATCCCAAGTGAGGGGCTGAGGTGAGGTGGGACTTTCCCAGCTGCTCTCAGAGGAACCCGTGAGAGCCATGGAGATGGCATACCCACCCCCCCACCAGCCGGCGGGTGTCCTGGCTGGGAATGGCTCCCCTGAGAGACAGCTGCCTGAGCTCAGGGATGATGTCACAAGCCACGGGGGCTTTTGGCAAATGACTCATCCTCTGGGCCTCAGGCTCCTCTCTGCTGTCAGGCTCTGGGCAAGTCCCTGAAATTTACAGTTGGAAACCCGGTTTGGAGGGAGGACATTTGGGGAAGTGATCGGGTCAAGGGCTGCACTTGGTGAATGCATTAATCTGATCATAAATTAGCAGGTAAAGGTAAAGTACTGATGGTGGTCTCAAGAGTGGCGCTGTGGTGCAAGCCAATTTGACCCTGCCTCATCACGTGACCCTCTGCCGTGTGATGATGACTCAGCAGAAAGCCAAACAGATTCTGACGCCATGTTCTTGGACTTCAGCCTTCCTAAGCATGAGCCAAGCAAACCTCTGTTCTTTATAAACTACCCTGCCTTGGGGATTTTGTTATAGCCACAGAAAACAGGTGGAGACATAATCTGAGTATAATTTCCTTGCTAGATTGTGGGATGCACATAACCCCTTTCCATGCCTGCCTGGCACAGAGTAAGGACCAGCTAGCAATCATGGTACTTTCTCCACCCGCCATCTTATTTAGGCTTCAGCAGAAGGGGTCTGTCTCATGCTCTTTGTTTTGTCTGTCTCCGTGTGGTGGTAGAAAGGCACTCCCATTTGCCACAGCACGTCTGTGGAGGCCAAAGCACGTCTTTAGGGAGTCAGCTCTTTCCTTCCACCATGTTGGTTCTAGGGATTAAACCCGGGTCCTCAGGCTTGGCAGCAAGCGCCTTTACCCACTGAGCCATCTTGTAGGCCCATACCCTTTGCTTTTTATGATTGTTATTGGGGATTACTAGGGTGGAGCCTGGGACTGCTGTATGCTAGGTGAGCACTCCATCCTCAGAGCCCATCCAAGCCTCAGCATACTGAGATGAGTTCCTGAGACTGGGAGAGGTAAGTCTTGCCCAAGAAGGAAGCCAGGGAGCCAGGTTCTGAGCCCCAGTCTTCCTGCCTGTAGCTGGTGACCATTGGGAGGGACCTTACTGTGACCCATCTGGGTTACCCCCGTGAAACTGGTGCTTATATTGAGCACTGAGCTCTGGGTCTCACAGCACTTGGCACAGGGCCAGCCTAGATAATGGGATAGCCATGGGCACAGGATGCAAGAGGGGGTGCCAAGCCCTAGGTTGTCCCCTCTCCTTCTGGCCCCTCAGAGATAGAGACACCACTCAGGGAGGGGTCATGACTGAAAACACAGCGTCTTCATTCATGGAACTCCAGTGCCAGGGTTACCTGGACTCTGATGAGGCAGCGAGAGACCAGCTACTCTCAGCGCGGGCAGGTGGCTGAGAGAGCTCTGTGAAGGAGAAGGGCAGCCATGAGAGCACCCTCCTGCATGTGATAGGAGACACCTCTGTTCCCTAGATGTCACAGGCTTATGTCACAGTGAGCCTGTCACCCCAACAGCACGGGCCCACATCATAGCATGGACATTTTATCGTCCTTCTTGCCGCTGTCCTGATAAATTGGAAAAAGCAAGCATCGCTACTCCCTGCCACCCTCTATCTAGAAGGAGACCAACCAACAGGCAAATGGGGCCTAGCAGTGTCCTCAGTTGCTGGCCCCGGGGGGACTGTCCATCCTCATCCTCCTGGCCGACTCCCATGCCTCACATCACAGCTCCCTCTGTCCCCTGAAAACTCCCAAGAGGATGGTTCTTAGCTTGAAGCTTCCTTGCAAGGAGGCCAAGGATAGGAGCGGGAACAGGGTAGTAGCCACTGCAGGGAACACAAGTGCATGGGGCCACCCAGAGGACCGCTGTCCCTGTGGAAGCCAACAGCACCAAAGACAACGGCGTCCTCTGGCTGTCGGGGAGCGGAAGAAAGGCTAGCAGTGCCTCCGTGTGCCCTCAAGTGCCCTGCGCCCTTTCCCCCCCGGTTGGTGGCTCCATGTTAGGGTGCCAGATACATGGTTACAGAAGCCAAGGCAGCTCCACCATTTACTCTAACTGGGATCTCAGGATAAGACTCAGGGGCCTGTGGGGCATCTGGAGAAGCTGGGCTAGAGTGGGCGTGGTCAGCACAGTGGGGACAGTCAGGACAGTGGGCTTTGCCAGCTTCAGTCTCAGCTCATCTCCTCTGCTATCTCCCAGGCCAGGCGGGGGTAAGGGGGGCTTGAGGTCCCTGGGAGGGAGGGGGAGGGGGGAAGGCTACCTCCTGTTCTGGATCATCCACTGGCCTTGAGTACACAACAGGTTGTACTTCTGCCTCCTCAGCGCATAGGCATCAAACCAGAGTGCCAAGCCGTAGTCCAGGGAGGGTACCTGGGAAAGGAAGGCAGCTAATCACGGGCCTCATAGGGTATGGCCAAGCTGGGGCACCTACCCCCTCAGATAAACAAGCTACAGCCACCACCCTCCCATCAGGCTTTGTACTTAGCCTCTGAGCACTTGGACAGGACAGGATGTAACCACCTCCCATCCCAGGTGCCGAAGCCCCATGGATTGCTCTGGGCAGAGGGCAGGCTACAGGTGGGGTGGAACTCACTGTGAGATGCCAGGAGCAGTGGGTGCTGGGTGAGTAGTAGCTGGGGTAGTAGGGTGTGCTCAGGAAGCCCTGTAGATCCAGCCGGCCCTCCAATGTCAGGTTCACTTGGCAGTCTGGATCCAGGAACAACTGTCAGGCTGGGTCCCTTGGCCCTCCCACAGCGCCTCATTACACTCCATTACCTCTAACAGCAAAACTTGGAGCCAAACATGACTATGTAAATGTGCCTCAGTTCCTCATCTGCAGAATGGGGAGAAGAGTGCTCACCCGGTGGTGAGCAGATGCCATGGACACAGTGCATGCCATCTGCTGGCCAGGTAGACCTTGCTGTGTGACCTGAACACTGACTGCACTTAACAGTATGTCAAAGATGCTCACAGCAGGCCTCACAGTGCAACTGTGGAGGGAAGGCTGCTCCCTCTGCAAAGAGGTTTGGAAGGGCAAGGGCATGACTCCATGCTAGAGCATTTGCTTAACATGCATCAAAGCCCTGGGGTCCATCACATACACACACACATACACACACACTCACATACACACACACATACCACATACACACACACACACATCCCACATACACGCACACACCACATACACACACACATACACACACACACACACACACACACACACACCCCACACACACACACACTGATAACATTTAGACAAGAGGAGGGAGGCTTGGTCCAGTCATGCAGATAGGGGCTCAGGGTTCAGAGGGTGGAGGCAGGAATGACCTTAGGTTCTCTGGTCACCTTCCCCTGGGGCTAAAAGCCCCAAACCCTTGGTTTTCCTGTAGACTAATAGTGCCTGAGAACCCAAGAGAACACCAGTTGTCACACCCTGCAGGGCCAGCTGGAGGTATGGGTCACTGTGGGAGAGCCCAGGCTTGATCCAGGAGAGTGAGAAGAAACAGTCAGACTTGACAGGGAAATGCAGTATAAACAGCGAGGACCCTAAAGAGGGCCCCCCCGCCCCCGAGTCCTAGCTTAGGCAGGGTCCTCAGGTTTAGTTCTGCTAACCCAGAGGGCAGCCAGGGGGCAGGGTGGTGTGGGATGGGAAGAGAGAGGCAGGAAAGGGTGAGTGGGGCTATGGAAGAGCCAAGGAGACCTCCTGGGGGAGCCCTGCCAGGACACCTTTGCGGGGGACTGCCAGGGCCAAGTTCCTACATTCTCAAACTTGCTAAAAATGGGTTGGCCTTAGGAGGAGGGTGAAGGAGAGAGAGGGAGTGAGGTAGGAAAGGAGAGGAAAGGGAGGGGGAACTGCTGAACAGTGAAGTCTTCCAGACCCATCCCATCGCCAACAGGGAAGGCATAGGGCATGCCACCGGAGACCAGGGCTGGTGTCCATGTCCCCTCCATCCTTGGGAACCCTCACCCTGGAAGGCCACAGACTTCACTGAGAGCACAAAGGGGTCGTAGTAGCTGTGCAGGCCCTTCTTCCACACCACGGCCATGACGGAGCCCGACGCCAGCACCTCCATCACAGGTTCCTGGCGGCTGCACCCATAGACCCTGGGAGAGCAGAGGAGAGCGCAAGATGACGTGACCCAAGAGATGCAGAGACAACGCCACCGTGTCCTCCAGCACAAAGTACGTCCTCAGCAAACAATGACACAACTCTGTCCCGCTTCCTGAAGAGCCTTGCAGGTCCTTCTGCCCACCCTGGAAGAGAGGGTCACAATGGCCACATTTCTTGAATATTCTCTATCTGGTATAGAGGGGTGAGATGTGGAGTCTCACAATCTCACCAAATAGTGAGCAAGAGTATATACCCATTTACAGATGAGAAAAACTGAGGTTCAAAAGGGCAACCCCCCTGTCTTAAGGTGCAGCAGAGTGGTGGTTGGAATACCAGGCTGCTTCCAGATTCTAGAATGTTCTAATAAGCCATGTGCCTTCCCAGAGTGGACCTTAGGGATCACCTACCACAACTGGTTAGTTACATCCAGATAGGGAAACTGAGGCTCTGAGAAGGGAATGGGGGCTGCCGCTTGTCGTACAACCCTCTAGCCTCCTCCACTGCCCTCCACAGCAGCCATCTGGGCCTGAGGCTGCAGCACCTGGTCCCAGCATATGAAATGTGACCTTTGACCCTTCCTGGGTCTCCCTCAGCCCTCCAGGGACTCACGAAGTGATGAGTCTCTTCTCCAGGGGCCCAGCTGCGTCGTACATCACCACTCGGTCTCTGCAATCAACCTGGGTCCACTCGAGCCTTACTTTGAGCATGAGCTCCTCGGGCCCCTGCAGATGCCACAGGCAGCTAGAGGCCAGCTGGTCGGGCCCCCTCAACTGGAGGACCTGGCCTGGCTTCACGAAGCTGTAGCGGTAACAGCCTGAGGTGGAAAGGGATAGAGCCCTTAGCCAGGAAGAGAGACTGGGAATGGCCACAGAGTCTTATCCAGCCATGGTGGAGGACTGGGAGGAGAGGGGCTGGGCCGGGCTTGGGCACCCACCTTTCTTTCCCCGGTAGCTTCCCTGTCCAGCCCCTGACTCATGCACTCACTCATTCATTCAACAAACTCACTGAGCCCTGTGTGCCAGGATGAATGCCAATACAAATAGCGTAGGCGATGAAGGCCTTGGACTCAGCCCAAGGTGCATGGATGGCAAGGAGAGTCACAACAGGAGCAGAGAGACCTGAAGAGAGCTTTGCAAGATCTGGCCACAGAGCAGGGGTTGCAAGAGAACAAGGTGGAGACAGAGAGGCAGGCCAGGATCATATCAGGACCAGCACTGCTCTAGGTCCTGTGGCTATAGGGAGCCATAGAAGGTTAAGCAGGGCTGGGCCATACAATCTGGCATGGACTCCCCCTGGAGTGACAGTGAGCAGGCTGTACACTGAGGACAGTGGCCCACACTCCCAGGGCTGCCACAGGCTGAGGACAGCACACGCCGGGTTACTCCGCACGGAGCCAGAAATGCCATAAGCAGTGAGTAAAAACAATGCCTGTTCTTGTGGCCGTGAGGAGAGAAAGGCAGAGGAGAAAGCTCTGTGGCTTGTCACCCCGCAGCTGTCCTCCTTGGAGGCTCAGCCCCAGCCAACCTCACAGCCGCCCTGACTTCACACCTCCTCTTACATCTCACCCCACAGACCCCACACCCCAGGATATCCTCCCCGATACATTCAACCTAATTGAATACGTTCCGTTTCCTTATTAAGTATAATAAATTAAATGCACTTAGAAAAATCTAATTTACTTAAAGCTCATTTAATCCGCGAGCTCGGATGCCACGCCAGAGCTAGCAAAGCTCTGTCTCTGGAGTACCCAGGAAGCCTGACCCTAAGTTTCATGAAGCAAGGAGGCCAGGTGCTCTGCTAGCAGGCTCAGGGAATCTAGGACTGAACTTGAGATGGGGGCAGGCAGTTGGGTGTCCCTGAGTGTCACCTTGGCACCAACAAGCCTCAGCTGTGTGACTCTTGAGTTCTGGCATACAGGAATAGCCATAATCCCTGGCCTACCAAGGTCCAGGAACGGTCTGAGTCTACAACCTGTCCCTCAGCTCCCTCTCTTGCCCTGGCCACCCAGACTCCAGTGAAATGCAGATCTCCTGGGTACAGGGGCTATTCAGGCAATTGCCTAGGAAAGGGAGAGACCTCTCTGCTTTCTGGCTTTTCGTAGATGTATGCTCATGGTTTGAGAAGCCATGTCTCCTCTGGCCAAGGTGTTCTTCCCCTCTAGACCCAAGGAACTCCCAGCTCCCCAGGGCTCACACCTGATACCTGGCCTGTGCCTGAAGCCAGGCCTATAGGAAGGCTTTGGATACTGGGTCAAGAGCTGTTTCCTCCTCCCTTCCTGGACTCCCTCACATGGCTCCTTCCTCTGCCTTGCAGCCCAGTCCACCTCCATTCCCTGCACAGAACCAAGTTCTCATAGCCTGTCTGTTCTGGTGCTGGCATGCGGTCTGTGATACTCTGTGTGTGTCTGTCTCCCTGTGGGGATCAGAGCTCCTCACCAAGTGTGTATCAGGAGGATCAGTTGCCCAGGTGGTCACAGTGCAAGCAGGGGCCTGGCATGGGGGACTCAGTCTACTTGAAGTGTTCCAGCAGGCTGGATATGGTTCTGACCACATGACTGGCCTGCAAGATCACTGGGTTCAATCCCAGCACTGAAAAAGAGAGGGTTCAAGTTCTCATCCACCTTTTGGCCTCTGTGCCCTGGAAGGCAGGGGTTCTGCTGGGCACCCACACAAGTGGAAAGCACAGCTCTACCACCAGAAATAAAAGGGTTTACATCAGAGCAGACATGGCATAGACCATGGCCTGAATGTGGATGATTGCCCTCAGGAGGCTGGGCCAGTAGTTGCTGCTGAGGCCCAGCACTGTGTATCCTGGGGCACCCAGGGTGACCGAGCTGGCATTGACACCTTGCTGACCATGACCGTAAAGCTGATAAGAGGAGGGTGGTGACTTATTTGGGGTGTTATTTTCGTTTTGACAGGGTCTCACTATTGTAGCTCAGGCTAGTCTCAAAGTCCTATGATCCTGCCTCAGCCTCCCGAGTTCTGGGGTCAACACATGTGCCACCACACTCAGTTGTGTGATGTTACAAAAGCCATCTCCTGTGACGAAAAATGAAACCACCAAAGGTGGAAATAAAGCAGAAAGAGGGTTATGCCAAGAGCCCTTTCCGACCACACACAGAGTTTTCAATGTGGTGCCCCGGGTCCTGAAGGGTCAAGGTCAGACTCTTTTTTCATATTCACACTAAGATCCTTGTTGCTTTTGTCTCCTGGAGAGCATAGCAGAGTGTCCCTTAGCCCTGTGACCTGTGATGTCACAGCAGACTAAACACAGACACCCACAGGAGCAGCCATTACTGACACCAATGAACAAGTGTCACAATACCATTCTTCAAAGCAAATTAGTTTTAGGTAAAACTTTCATTTCTTATAAAAATATTTTATTGATCTGAATGGGTTTGTTATTTTAAAAATAAAGTCCAGTGTGGTGGCCCACACCTGAAATCCCAGCACCCAGTAGACTAGGACAGGAGGATTGAGAATTTGGAGCTTGCCTGGGCTACCTAGGGAATCCTTTTCTTAAAAATAAAATTTAAGCCTGAGCAATGGCGAACACCTTTAATCCCAGTATTCAGGAGGCAAAGGCAGGTGGATCTCTGAGAGTTCAAGGATAGCCTGGTCTACAGAGCAAGTTCCAGGATATCCAGAACTCTGTAGAGAGACCTTGTCTCAAAAAACAAACAAACAAACAAACAAACAAACAAACAAAAATGTATAATAAACAAAAATAAAATCTAAAAAGTTTTACTGTTCAAAGGATGGATAGATGACTTCTTGATGTTTCAATTGGTAAATGTGCCTACAGCTCATGGAAATGAGCTCTTTAAGGTCCTTAGCAACTCCTGAGGAGGCCTGAGGGGCATTGCCCTAGGTTGGACAAGAAAAGTCTGAATAGAAATGCCAAAGGCTTTTCAAGTTAAGAGGCAAATTTGGGGCTGCTCTGGGGGAGTTTCTAGAACAAGAAAGAAAACACATTTGCATTGACATTTCCCCATCGTTTGAAAGTGTGAAATCACTGTTAGCTCACAGACCCTCCAGTGCTGGCCGGCCGGCAACTGCAGCTCACTCACCTGTCCCCAAGCCACATCTAGCTAGCAGGAGGGAGGGCTGGCCCAGATTCATTGTGACTTCTGGGCACAGACTCTGGAGGGCTGCGTGTTAATGAAGAGGTTGCTAAGCCACGAGTGATCTTGGCTTGCTGGAAAAGTCACCCCCAGATCAGAGGTCACTGCCTGGTAAGACAGCCCCCGGTTTGTATCTAACTCTGCAGTGTCACTGCGGATTGACTTGCCACAGATGACAGATAGATGGATGGATAGATGATGCATAGATGGAAGGTAGATATGCACATAGATGATAGATACACAGAGAGGGGAAAAATAAGTGTCTGGCCAGCAGGGCAGGAGGAAAGGGGGTCAGAACAGGAGTAACTGGGATTTTAAGCCATCTTCCTCCCTGAGAGGAATCAAGGTGCTCATCCCTACCTCAGCTCTAGGTGGAAACTGGTTCTCAATGTTCCTAATGCTGCAACCCTTTAGTGTAAGTTCCTCATGTTGTGGGGACCCCCAACCATGTAATTTTCTTTGTTGCTACTTCATAACTATAATTTTACTGCCATTATGAATCGTAACATAAATATCTGATATGCAGGATATCTGATATGCAATCCCATGTGACCCAGAGGGGTTGCGACCTACAGGTTGAGAACCAATGCTCCAGCTAGTCTAGGAGGAATCTTGAGGGCTTGTGTTCAGAGTCATAGGGTACACTATCTTAGATAGCACACTGCACAACTCCAGAACTCACCATAGTCCCTAGACTACAGCGTGTACAGTACTCCTAGCCTTGCACAACAGGGGGTTCCAGCTAGCACCCGGCTTCTCAGGGTTCAGCAGGAAGTCAGTGGGGCCTCTGGGAGAAAAGCAATCTAACAGTGTGGTATTGGGCAGAGAGAGGAGGGCAGGTTAGCCCAGCTGAGGCAGGAAGGGTAAAGAGAGGGTTCTTGAATAGGCCAGAACCATCCCTTCCAACAGATCAGTTTTAAATGCTGAGTGACCGAGGGACCAAGCGTGGATTGGTAAGATTATTTCTACTTTCAGTAGGAAAAATGGTGGGTGGGCAGGTTGAGTTGAGTGACAGGCAGCTGGGGTAGGTTTCCACATAACTGATCTACAGCTCCCCTCACACTCACATCCAAGACACAGGCATGCAAGCACACCCCTACCTGGACCCCACCGCCACCCCTCAGCCTTACTCAGAGCCCTCACCCAGGCCCCCCTATGGCATCCCCCAGTGTCCCTAGATCAGGGCTCCCTGCCCCCACAGTGGAAGCCTCGGCACCCCAGCAATGGACCAGACAAGAAGACTCGGATTCAAAAGGAAAGAGACCAAAGCAAGGACCCAGCAGCGTACCCAGCGTGGAATTCAGTACGACTATGTCGTTCACGCTGGCTTCTGTCAAAAGGAAATGAACAAACAAATAAACAAGGGCAAAGCCAAATAAACAGAACACCGAAAATAAAAACAGGCAAGAGGAGCCGAGCCAGGAGCATCCGAGGCCAGCCCCCCATGCCACCTGCCCCCACCCTCTGTCCTGGCTCCAGGCACACAGGGGGTCACCTGAGCATCCCACCCATCCCTGGGGGGATAGCCTCCTCCAGCCCTGCTGGTCTAACCATACCAGGATTCCCCTCCCAGTACTGACCTAGGACCACCAGGCCTCCGGGGTCCATCTCATATTCGGTCCTATAGGAAGCCAGGGTCGAGCTGTTGGACAGCAGCTCACCCACCAGGAGCTCGTGCACCACCTCGGGGCTCAGTGTCAGCCGCTGGTACTCAGGGATGTCAAGGATAAACCAGAAGAAGCACGTGAGGGATCCCTCCCTGTGCAGACAGAAGTGAAAGGGACCTGCAGCCCCCTACTAGGCTTTCTCCCCATTCTCACCCATAGGAGGAGAGACCGAGTCACAGGAGGTCATAGACCATTTGGTAAGTGGCAGAACCAGATATGACCAGGCAAGCTAAGTCCTGAACTGGTCCTGGTTCACGTGCTTTCAAGCCTACCCCCAACCTGGACCCACCTACATCAGGCATCCCCAGTCGTGGTGTGGTGTGAACCCTGTCACACCACACCACCATCTTTGGATGACAAGACCAAGTTCACATGCAGGAGGCTAAGTCCCTGCTCTGTGCCTCGGTTTCCCCACGTTCTTTGTTTTCTTTATTTTGGAGTTTTGAGGAAAAGTGTGATTAGGGCATTGTGTCAGAAGCCTCTAGGATCCAGCCCTTCCTGCCCTTAGAGTGGAGGCTCTCACCGGGGCCCATTTGAGCTGCAACAACTCACCCAAAGGAGTAGATGGAACTGGAGTTGTAGTAAGCACCCAGGCGGGTGCTGGCAATCAGCTCTTTGAACTGTGAGAAGGGAGACAAGGCCCTGGTTACCCTTCATGGTGGCATGGGTGCTGGCTTCCCAAGCCCCTTCCTGGTCTTTTACTCTTTCCAGCCTGGCATCGGAGCCCTGGATGAGGGCTTGCCATGATCACACGCACAAGGTTAAGCCAGACACAACCCTCACACCTCGTCCCCCACCCCACCCCACCCTACCACCTCCCCTTGCCACAGTCTCATCTATGTCCTGCAAAGCCCTACTCCATTTTGGTCCCACCCAGTGACCCCTGGTATAGCCAGCCCATTCTGGGAGTTCAGCTGGCTTGCTGTTCATGAGCAAGGTACAGCTGAAGGGCAATGGAGGTGCTATTAACAGGGAACACCTGGGACAGGGTATGAAGAGTCCTGCCGCTGTCCCCTCTGTCTCAAGGCTGAGGGGTGCCTCCGGCATTTCTACCTGTCCCGTGAATAACGGTCCTGTGCCTGGCTGAGCGTGGAAGGGGCTAGCAGCCCACTGTCCCTAGTGAAATAGCCATTGCACTGTGTGAGAGGGGCAGAGCCCAGACAATATGAGCTGCACAGTTCCAAGTTTCCTGCTACACTCCTGGCAAGAGGCAAAATCAAGATTTCTTTCTAGACAGTTGGATCGATCCTGTGCATGACCCTGCTGCCGCCAGCACCACGCCCTTCCCATGGTACCCAGGACAGCGTCTATCCCAGTAAGCACTCCCTGCAAAATGATGGACCAACCTACCAGACTCCCCCACACCTGCCCTTGCCCTCTCACCCTCCCACATTTCCCCCTCCTGCCTTCCTAACCCCCCCTACCATCTTCTGGGCCTTGGCAGTTTCACTGCGGAAAGCACTGGACTCCCGTCGGGCCAGGTCCTGGGAGAAATGGCGGTTGAGCACCCGGAAGCTGCCAGAGTACACTTGGCTAACGGTCACTTCCGCCTTGTACCCTGGTCAGAAAGGAACGGGTTACCAAGGGAGCATGTCCAGAGGTCTCTTGCCTCTCTACCTGTCACTCCAACCCTCAGCATGTCCCCAGGGTCTTGTGTCTCCAAGCATTACTACTCCGTATCCCCACCCACCAAGTTATACAGGGATCCTCAAAGTGCATGCTAAGCATCCGCTGTGTTGAGCAGTCTGGAAGCAGGGTAAGTAGAGGAAGCGGCTGCATGGCCAAAATGGATGCCTGCAAGCACATGGACACGGGGAAGCAGGGATTGTAGGGGCTGGGGAGAGCTGTGTTCTGCACAGTTGGGGTTTGAGGGGATCCTTGGACATCCAGGTGAAGAGACAGCAACAGTGATGGCGGACAGTCTGACGACAGACCTGAACCGGACAAGTGAATGTGGAAGCCACCAGGGAAAAAGGACATTTGACCACTAAGGATGCCAAAGAAAAGTGGGTAGAGACATAAAGGAGAATCTTCCTTGGCAGAGGATGCTGGGGAAGTGAGAGCCGAGGTGGAAGTCAAGGCCATGGTCACGGCAGGGAAGACTGCGTGCTCCTGGCCCAATGCAGCCAAGGACTCCTGGATCCAAGATTTAGTGATGACCATGATAGAGGCTAAAAGAGCTGGGGCTGGGGGTGGAGCAGAGCCTGTCTCCATGGGGTATATGAGGGTGGATGTTCACCGGAGGGTCTCCGAGCTACGTAACGCCTTCTAGGAATGCTGCGGTGAGAAAAGAGGCTCCAAGCAGACATGGAGGATGAGAGGGGTTCCCACTGTGTGAGGAAGGTGCATGGGATTGGCATCTGGCTTTAGACAGCTCTGAGAGAGGGCGGGAGGCAGAGCTCATGGGAGGGCTGGTGTCCTGCCTCTTAAGACCTCTTTTCTGAGAGCAAGAGGGCATGAGGTCAATTTGGAGCTGTAGGAAGACTGAGAGAGAGACAGAGACAGAGACAGAGAGACAGAGAGAGACAGAGAGACAGAGAGAGACAGAGAGACAGAGAGAGACAGAGAAAGACAGAGACAGAGACAGAGAGAGACAGAGACAGAGAGACAGACTCAGCTATTAGACCCCACAGAGCAGCAAGGAAGCCAGGCATGCCTCCCAGACAGATTCATACTCCTTGTCTAGTTATCTGCCCCACTTTGGGGCTGACCCATCATCCCTCCAAGATGGATGTGGCATACCTCCCACACTCATGTGGCATGTCTCCTCACTCAGTGCTGGCCTGGGTAGGAGAAGTCATCCTAACAGCTCCCCCAGGGGCTTCTTCCTCCTTGAACCCTTTTAGGGGGTGACGTTTTCCAGTAGGTTCTAGAGCACTGGCCCTGTGCCCTGGGTCTTCAGCCCCAGGTAGAACCCCACTGGGGCACAGGAGGAAGGGTTAGAAAGATGTTTGCTAGGTGAGTCTAGCTCTTCAGCCTTGAAGACTAATTACCCAGTAGCTTAATAAGACCATCCTCTAGCCTGCAACATTTGGAGTGCTGGTTTCCTGCTGGTGGTGAAAGGCTGCTCTCTGCCTGTATTGCTCAGCTCTGAGAAGAATCCGTGAGTCATCATAAGACAGTCCCTGTTTGACATGGTTTTATGTCAACTTGACACAAGCTACAGTCATTTGGGAAGAGAGAACCTCAACTGAGAAAATGTTCTTGGCCTGGCAGTGGTGGCACATGCCTTTAATCCCAGCACCTGTGAGGCAGAGGCAGGCAGATCTCTGTGTTTGAAGCCAGTCTGGTCTACAGCCTGGTCTACAGAGCGAGTTCCAGGACAGCCAGGGTTACACAGAGAAACTCTCTCAAAAGAAAGTAAGTAAGAAGAGAGAGAGAGAGAGAGAGAGAGAGAGAGAGAGAGAGAGAGAGAGAAAGAAGGAAGGAAGGAAAGAAAGAAAGAAAGAAAGAAAGAAAGAAAGAAAGAAAGAAAGAAGAGAAAATGTTCTCACCAGATTGGCCTATGGTCAAGACTATGGGACATTTTCTTAATTGATGATTGATGTGGGAGGACCCAGCTTACTATGGGAGGTGGTCCTGGGTGCTATAAGAAAGCAGGCTGATCAAGCCATGGAGGGGAAGCCAGTAAGCAATGTTCCTCCATGGCTCCTGCTTCAGTTCCTGCCTGCAGGTTCCTATCCTGACATTCCCAGTGATAGACAGTTACCTGGAAGTGTAAGGTGAAATAAACCCTTTCCTCCCCAAGTTGCTTTTGGTCATGGTGTTTTGTCACAGCAATAGAAACCCTAAGACAGGGATCTTCAACATGGCATCTCTCTCTTAGCTGAACTAGACTAGGTGGATCCCTTTCCCTAGCATAGCTGCAAGTGAGTATAGTTATCCAGGTCCTGTCGATAGACCCCCAATTTTACTGGTGGACTTGTCCAAAAAGAATTCTATCCAAATGTTTAATAGAAAGCCTCTGATCATGTAAGTAAGCTGAAATGTTCCTTTTGGGGTTTCCCAACCCTCCTCCAAAGTCATGACAGATATGTTATAATTGTATTTGACACCGTAGTGGAATCATAAGGACAGAAGCCATCACCAGATGGAACAAAGCCCTGTGTCTGGCACTGGATGGATGGATGAATGGATGGGTGGATAATGGATAGATGGGTGGATGGCAGATGGATAGATGGATGAATTTTTGGATTATGGATGATGAATGGATTTATGGATGAATGATTGATGGATAGATGACAAATGAATGATTGAATGGTTAGATGGTTGAGTTGCTGATGGATAGATGGATAGGTAGGTGATGGATTGATGGATAAATGATTGAGTGGATGGTAGATAGATGGAATTGTTGATGATGGATGGCAGATAGATGGCTGGATGGACAAAGGTTGAGTAGATGGATGGATGATTGGATGGATAAATGGATGAGCGGATGATCAATGGATGGATGATGATAGATGGATTGTTGGATGAAATGGATGATAGAGGGATAGATGGATAAATGATAGATTGATGGATGGATAAATTAATGAATAGATGTTGACTGGATGGATAGGTGGATGAATGGGTGGATGATGCTTGGACAGATGAACAGACAGATAAATAAGTCTTCCACATCATATGGGATCCATTTTCACAGGCACGGACTAATCTTATCATTCTACTTTCTTCCACGACCAAGAGCTGAAGGTGAGCTATCTCCCACCCCCATATAACATTCAGGAACATCAAGCCATGAATGTGTGGATGGAAGGGTTTCTCTGGACCCAGAATATGGCCAACTGCTCCTGGGACTCCATGGATTGCTTGAGGGCCATGATATCAGGGCCAAAGGGGCAAAGTCAGATATGAGGTAGAGGTTCCAAGCTTGGGTGCTGTCTAGTGGTCCCCTTGACTATCCATGCTTGGCCCTGGAGACACAGAGGTGATGAAGCAGTTGTCCGCTCCCCATAGGAGCACCTGAGGCTCAAATGAGCAGAGGCACTAATTGGTACCAGGTCCCGTGGGCACTTCTGGGCCTCCTGCAGCAGAGCATGTTGGCTTTGAGCCCAAGGGATAACTCAGGAGGGCTGTAGGCAAAGGATGGCATGTGCACACACCCTGGCCTGTCCAGATCCAAGAATTGGGTGCTCAAGAGTCCTCCCTCCCCAGCTGAAGGAAGCAGGGAGCAGACTACACTATGGGAGTTAGCAAAGGTCCAGCAGTATGCCCACCTTGAGGGACTTGAGGGAGGGTGACTCAAGAGGCAGAACACAGCGGAGTAGAAAAGCAGCGAAGAACCTAGAATCCTGGTCCACCCTACTGTACCCCCGCCTCCCACAGCCATGACAGTCCTCCCTACATCCACCCTGAACCCTCCCAGGGTGCCACTCCAACTGGGCCCTTGTTATCCATTACCTAGGAAGTACCAGAGCATGACTCCTGCTGAGGCCAAAGCAGCCAAGGCCAGCAATATTGGCGAGAAGCGAACATAGTCCCGGTCTTTTCTCTTGGTGTTTTTGGCGGTCTTGAACATCCCCTCTGGATCAGCAGCTTCCTCTCCATCACCTCCATCACCCTGCCCATCAGCTGCTTGAGGGATCTCAGCGCTGGGCATCCTGGTAGAACAGGGGAGCTGGAAACATTTTGGCATCTGCAAGGGAGCTTTTGCTGAGACCCAGTGGTGCCCAGAAGCAAGGCAGGACCCCTGCCCTTTGCATGGAAGGGCAGGGACCTGGCAAGTGATGACTGAGGTTGGCTGCTGAACAGCTCACAGGGAGCAGAGGTGGCCTCAGGGGGACATCCCAGAGGACAGGCTGCAGAGCTAGATGGCTTGCAGTCCTGAGGCAGTGCCCACAAACAGATGGGATCCACGAACACAGACTTCTGCCGCTCTCCCAGTGGCTTCCCTTCCATGTGGGCCACGCTTTTCCTTCCTTGGGGTGTCCAACATAGTCAGTGTATGCAGCCCAGTTCCCAGACACCCTGAGCCATCCCTGTCCCGGACCCAGATCCTTGCCCTGCAAGTTTCACTGGCCTTTGCTCTCCTTGCTTCTCAAAATCTCCCGGAACTGAGGAAGGCCACGAAAGTTCATGATCATTTCATCCCTTCCTTTGGGAGACATTTTATATAAAACTTTATTTAATCCACAGGTTGCCCAGGATGTTGGACAACCGTCCCCATGTGTTCTTCCCCAATCCTCTCTGTGTGAGTACTCCCTGTAAGCCTCTTGAGACTTCGCACCCATTGGGCAGATGAAGAAAGTGAGACCCGGAGTGTCCTGGGCATGGCTCGGGCCCTGAAGGATTTGCCTACCCTTATTTTCTGGTGTGTTTGAATGCCCGGAATTTACGCAAATAAGAACAAAATGAGGCTCGGAGAGGCTGAGCCCCCTGGTAAAGATCATACAGCAGCAGCTGAGTCTCTCCGATTTTGCCCCCACTACTCTGGCTGTCTCCTATAACTACCAAGTCATAGTGACGAATGGGAGGTCACCCATTCCTAGTTCCTCCTGTCGTCTACCTTAGATACCCTCAAGCCAACTTTGGTCACAAAAGGACACCCTCCCCCACCTCCCCACCCCCCCCACACACACACCGTAGCAAGGATTCCAGTTCACTGGGATATCACTTTCTTTCCTTGTGACACCTATAGATGTCGCTGTGACCCCCAAAGTGCGCCCCCAGAACATGTGTTGGTAGGAGGATTCACCTGGACTCTTAGCACATCCTCCTAGCTGAGCTGCCTGCTTTCTGTCCCCTCTTCTGTCCCATCCTCCACATTGTCACCAGAAAGGTCTCCTGTCCCTGCCCTCATCCGCCTGCTGTGAATCTTTCCATGACTCCCAACTACTGTGCCGGGGCATCCAAGCCTGCTCACTCTCTCATGTCACACACATCACCCTTCATTCAAGCCCATGCGACCTTACCCGTGTGGCCACACTGGGATTGGATGGAGTGTGGGGACCCTTCCTATGCACTGTCTGGCAATGGGCTCAAGGGTTCAGGGTCCCTGGTTAGTTAAGCTGCTCATCTCCTCTCACCCTGGGCCACCTTCGTTAAAATCAACACGCCTGGCTTTGGGCCTTGTTTCTCTCCATCTCCCCTTTTAAAATAAGAGCTGGGGCTGGGGAGACAGCTCACTGAGTAAAACGCTTGCTGGGCAAGTGTGAGGACCCGAGTTCGGATCCCCAGAACCCACACAAAAACTGGATGCAATATTGGGCATCTGTAGTCACAGTGCTCCTACGGCAAGATGGGATGTGGAGACAAGTGAACCCTCAGAAGCTTGCAAGCCAGATAACACAAACAAGTCCCTGTCCCAAACGAGGTGGGAGGTGAGACTCTTCCCTTTAACTGTCACACGTATGTCATAGCATGCATGCACTTAACTCACACACAAAGAAACGCACACACACACACACACACACACACACACACACATAAACTTAAAAAAAAAAGCAGAACCATGAGGAATGCTTGGTAGGGTACATCCACAATCCTAGGCTTCAGGAATCTGAGTCTGAGGCAGGAGGATCACCTGTTCCAGACTACTCTGGGCTTGCTTGTCCTAAACAAGCCAGCCAACCAGCAAAAACAGGCAGCCTTTGGCCTTGTTCACCTCTGGGGCGTCTCTGGGAGCCCAGCTCAGGGTTTTCCCTCAGATGAATAATGGGTGCTAGGGTGGGGCAATGGGGCAGTCATGTCTCCAAACAGAGCGTTCCCTCCTCATCTCATTGCCTATGAGAAGCGGGGCCTGGGTGGCTTAGATCCAGAAAGGATGCCGAGTTTGCCTCAAACTCCTCGATTAGGTGACTGGTTGAGTCACCCCATCTTGTTAGAACTCTCACTTAGAGCCAAAATCTCTGCTGAGCACAGGCATGGGGTTCACAGTGAATGCAGAGCCCTTGGCTCCATTCTCTGTACCCACTATGAGGACGGCCACACCACTACCTTTACTATTAGACAATGGCCCTCTCGTTGTTCTGAGGTCCAGCCCATCATAAAAATACGTGGCTCTACCTTCCCACTACACTAAGAACTCACAGCCTTGCTGTGTAGCCCAGGCTAGCCTTGAACTTAAAGTTCCCCCATCTCATCTCCTGAGTGCTGGGATTTCAGGGGAGTGGTCTCCATCCAGCTCTCCCCGTCCTTTCCTGGCTTCTCCTTGGCTCACCCAAGCTCCTGTCTCCACTCTACCATCATCCAGGCCACTTCGTCTGCCTCTACCAGACCCACTGTCACTATAATGGCCAGTCAGGACCACTTCCATCAGCGAATTCCCACACGACTGCCAAGATGATGTCATCACCATGTGCCCAGCTGGCAAGCCACACATAGCTCCACACCTAGAGCACAGTCCCCAAAGGGCCCCACATGTCTTCCTCTGCTCTTCCTCCTTTGACTAAAGACACACTGTTATCTGGTCCGATTACGCCCACCTCAGGGCCTTTGCACTTGCCGCCTCCCCTGCCAGGAACATTTCTCCTTCGGTTTGCCTCGTGGCCCATATATCTCCTTCATGGCCCATATATCTCCTTCATGGCCCGTATATCTTCTTTGAGCCTTTCTTGCTCCTTTCCCTGCTGACATTTTCTTTATGGCGTTTCTGGAGCCCTACTCCTGCGATACGCCTACGAGTCTCCTGTCTGCCCTATGGCTGCACCAACACAAAGCTTTCTCCATCACCATTGTGTGTCCTGCTCCCATGCAGAGCCTGGTGTGGAGTGGGCCCTCACTTGCTGTCCAATGAATGAACGTAAGATTCCAGGTCCTTCCCACCTAGTCTAAAGGGGCCACACTCCCAAGTGGCTGACCCGCCTCCCCACCCTCTTCATCACTTTCTCTCTTGCTTCTTGACATGGGTCTTCTCTTGATTATAAACTTGAACAACAAGGACAGTAGTGAACTTTGTGGACCAAGTGCCAGTCACCATCCTGGGGCATGGTGTTGGCTGGATTATAAGCCCCTGTGAGTTCTCGTTCACTGACAAGCAAGTGTCCCCTTCCCTAACGGTCCTCTTCCCTGAGCTCCCTCCTGACCCACAAGCTCTGAAGTAACCTCTCTACACTCAGTGGAGACAGCAACCTCCTCCTAGAAGCCTTCTCAGAGTGCCCGTGGAGGGGTGGTGGCCCTGTCAGTGCAATGGACCAGGTGACGTGGAGCCCCTGAAAGGGGGCGATCTTTTTCCCTGGTGGAGCATCTAAAAGTCCCAGGACCTGCTCTACACCCATTCCCACCCTCCTGACAGTGGAGCGTCCTGGTCCACCCTCTGCAGACTGAGTTCACTGGGGCAGGGCCGCTAGGCAGCACAGTGTAGATCTGAATTCAACCCCAGTGTGAGAGGTCTGCTCCAGCCACAGGCTGGATGGTGACACACAGGCCCCATTCCATCTCCAGCAGCCTCGGCTGTTTGCTTTGTGGTCTCTGTTTAGTGGTTGTAGAATCGGAAGTACCAGGAGACGAACTCCCTAGGACTGAGCAGAAAGGCCCAGCTAGGACTCTGACCCCGGGACATGGGAGGTACATG